>JAJPUD010020702.1:5126-19394 GCA_023553655.1 Myrmecobius fasciatus | reverse complement strand
AGAGAGAGAGAGAGAGAGAGAGAGAGAGAGAGAGAGAGAGAGAGAGATGAGGGGAGGAAGAAGGGAAGGGAGAAAGAGAGATACAGGAAGAGAGAGGCAGAGGCAGAGTTAGAAAGAATAAGAGAAAGAATGAGAGGGGAGGAAAGGGAGAAGAAAAGAGAAGAGGGGAGGAGAAGAGAAGAAGAAGAGAGGAAAGGGGAAGGGGGAGGAGAGGGAGGGAAAGGCAAGGGAAAGGAGTAAGGAAAAAATAAGAGAGAAAAGGGAAACAAAATGGAGAGAAAATTCAGAAGACAAAAAAAAGGATAAAGTGTGGGTTCCCTGATTGTCAAGGCTCTGACTTTGCCCTTTTCTGTTTCAAAACTCTCCATTAGGAGTCTGGACCATTCCCCTGGTTTTAATTATCAGGAGGCTATTCAAATGACTCCCAAATATCTCATTCCAGGTTTGACTTCTGAATCTATTGGATTCTTCTCCCAAATCCCCAACTGTCTGCTGGACAACTCCACCTCAGGTTCAATTTTTCTAAAACTGAATTTATCATCCTCTCTACAAACCCCGATTTTCCTGTTTCCTATTTTTGTCACCCTTAATCCTTTCCTCTCTTGCACCCCAAAAAACATTTACTTCAGCCTGATCATTACTCTTCTGTGATATCTCATATATATATATATATATAAATATATACATATATATTCCCATATCCATTGCTCTTGTTCAGGCCTTCCTCATCTCTTTCTAACTACTGAAAAAGCCTCTGCAATCATTCATTCTTCTCTCTAGGTAGGGAGACACCTTAGAATGGGGGGGGGTCTTTAACTTGGGATCCATGAATTATTTTTTAAATACTATGATAACTTTATGTGCAATCCTATGTATTTTATTTTATGCATTAAAAACAATATTCCAAGGAGTTCATGGGGTTCTCCAGATTGCCAAAGGGTTCAAGACACAAAAAGCACTTCTGTACTAGAAATAAGAGACAGCCCCTCGCTGCTACAATCACTGTTTCCAGATATATGGGAATGTTAAGGAAGCACATAAGTTCTTGGCATTTCCATCCCTGTATTTCAAAAAGCTCTAATTATTAATAGTAGCTGACATTTCAGTAGCGTATTACATAATTATTGTCACCATCATCACGGTAATAGCTAACATTTATATAGCATTTTATAAAGTGTTTTGTCTCATTTGATCACTGATTACACACACGACCTCCTTTTCATTTCACATATGCAAGGTAAGGAGTGCAAGTGTTGACAGCCCACTTTTATATATAAGGAAACTGAGGCTTGGAGAGGTTAGAAGTGTTGTCAAAGCAGCTTGTAAATGGTAGAGTTAAGATTTCAACCCAGGAACAGTATGAGCAAAGTCATCATGGCAGGAGAGCAGTGAAGGAAGCTTAGCCAGCAGGGACTCAGCTCCACTGGAACATGGAATATTCAAAGTAATATAATAGAAGGGTAGGAAGGCAGATTGATGCTCAGTTATAGAGGGTTATATTCCTAAATCACCAAAAAATATCAACCTCCTACCTGAATTTAAGATAGGCCTTTCTTCTGAAGCTGCCCAGAGTTTCCATAGAGATAGCACAATAAAATAATAGCTAATATTTATATAGTGCTAAATGTTTTATAAATGTAATTTCACTGGATCCTCACAACAAACCTAGGAGATAGATGTTTTTATTATATTCACTTTATAGATGAGGAAACCTAGGGAAATAGGGTAAGGGATTTGTTCAAGATCACATTACTAGGAAGTATCTGAGGCTGGATTTGAACTCAGATCTCCTTGACTCCAGGTCTATCCAGTATTCTATCCACTGAGCCATGGATTTTTTTTTTTTAATATTTTGGTGACTATATTTCAATATAACTGATTTCCTTCACACTCCTAATGCATTTATGCATTTATGCATTATACATATATAGATATAGATATATATTTTAAAGGTCCATTGGCTCCTTCAAACAGCTAAAAGATCCATCATATACACCTAAAAAGTTAAGAATTTCTAAAAGACAACACCTACATCTAGGAATCTGACTACTAATTTCTGTTCAGGCTCCTATTTAGTGGTAGGACTGTGGAAAAATAAATGTACTTCTCATTCAGTTTTCTTTTCCCAAAAAAAGGAAGATGATCAATACCCATAAAATTTACCTCCTAATATGATTGTGAGGTAATATATGGAAAGCACTTTATAAACCTTAAAGGGCTATATAAATGTGCTGTCCCCCATGCTGGAATGTTATGTCCCTACTCACCTCCCTCCACCTCCAAAATATAGGAGTTTCCTTTGGGGTGGCTAGGTGGCTCGGTGGATAGAGCACCAGCCCTGAAGTCAGGAGGACCAGAGTTCAAATCTGATCTCAGACACTTAATCCATCCTAGCTGTGCGGCCCTAGGCAAGTCACTTAACCCCAACTGCCTCAGGGGAAAAAAAGGAGTTTTCTTCAAAGTTTGATGAAACATTACCTTCTACATGACTTTGCTTCCATCTATCAGTGTTTTTCTCCACTAAAATTACCCTGTATTTATTTTTATATAAATTTTATTCATTTTTATTGTTCCATCTTTTTCAGTCAGGTCTGACTCTGCATGATCCCATTTGGGGTTTTCTTGGCAAAGATTCTGGTATGATTTGCCATTTCCTTGTTTTCTCATTTTACAGAGAAGGAAACTGAAGTAAACAAGGTCACACAGCTGGTAAGTATCTAACATCAGATTTGAACTCACAAACAAGAGTCATCCTGACTCCAGCACTTTTTATATATATTTATATAAATATATATATGAGTGTATATTGTTTATATATAAATATATTTATATAAGTGTATATTTTATATAAGTATGTATTGTTTATATATAAATATATTTATATTATAGTTTTTATGTTTATAAATATTTATATTCACATTCATAAATATTTATATTTATATCTGCATAATAGATATAAATATATTATAAAATATATAAATATGTAATATATATAATGTAGATAAATATAATAAGAAATAAAAATATTTATGTTTATATTCATAAACATAAATATTTTTATTTCTTATTATTCTATATTATATTATCTTGTATAAATATATTTATATAAGCATATTCATATATTTATATTATAGTTCTTAAATATAATAAACTATATGTTATGTTACATTATATTATAATGTGTTATATCATATATAATATAATTATAACAGTTATAATATAATGTAAGTATATATTCTCTCTCCCCTGTGGAGTATAAGCTATTTGAAGGCAGATATCTGTATCCCCAGTGCCTGACATATAACAGGCACTTTAAAACATGCTGACTCAATAAGGGCAGTGGAACGCAGAAGGGCTAGCGTTAGGTACCACAAGGCCAGAACTGGCAGCGGTTCCAGGTTTCCCACCGTGAGACACTGCCTGCTGGGAGGTCCACTCTCCATGCTTAGCTTGGATAATGGCTGTTTCCTGTTTTAGATTACCAGAGCCCTGAATGGAAGGATTAAGCATAATTCTGTGTCTATATATCACAGAGCATAATTATGTGCATTGAGGGAAAGTATTCACTATGTGACAAGAAGAATTCGGCACATTTGTAAGCAATCTGGGAGCCTTTGACCCAAAAGACATTACAAATTCATTGCAAGTGAAGACTGAGATTGGGAAAGGAAGAGCAGAGTCACATCTAACAAAAGGGACTTTCAATCTTCCAACATTTAAGTGGGGTCTTTGGAGGGAAGAGGAATGGGTGCTTAGTGAACAGAGTAATAGGCAAAGGACGTGCCTCATAAAGTACATGTGGAACCCCTGCTCGGGGGTCTGCCGTGGCCTCCGAGATGAAGTGGGGGAGTTCTAGCGGGCTAACGAGAGAAGTCACCTTGACAAGAGCGGGTAATACAAAGTGGGAAGCGAGGAAATGAAAGCCAAGAGACGTCTGGAAGCTTTGCTGCACGTCGTCGGGTGTAAGGTGATCGGCGTCCCCCATGAGCTCTGGCAATGCTGGCGCTTGGCTCTACAAGCTCTTGGAGACACCTGAGTTGTTCAAGATGAAGATAAGGCTGGAGGGCATTCAGCACAATGCCATAGAAGGAGCTCCAGGAGGCCAGGGATCCAGATGACCTTAGGATCTGGCAGCCACACGACGTGCTTCAGGGGACTAAGGGGGTCGAGCCTTAAGCCGAGTCCTGTTCCTACACACAGGAGGCTCTGAGGGAACATTAGTCATGGAGGTCACCTCTACCTGGATGGATACAACGTAAGGGAGTTAACATGTTCACTTTCTTAAAAAACACATATAAATATAGATTCTTCCTTCAACAATGGGTGACTGGATTTTTTTTAAAAGGTCTGTTATCTATTTTTCCAAAAGTGACTTAAGAAGATGTGATACTATCATACACTTCTCCTTCCTTCCTCTCCCTTACGCCAAAGCTGTTCAGGAATGAATAAAGTTAAAAAAAAGGCGGGGGGAAAGAAAAGGAATGAATGAAGTGACTGTTCAAAGTTCTTTCTAACCTAAAGATGCCAGATCTTGGCTTTTATAATAGTATGTGCATGACAGGAGTGGACTAGAGGTCCTGGAGAAGCATCTATATAGGGTGCCTTGATTGGAAAGCCCACCATCATCACCATTGTATGCCATGTAGTTTGAAATTAAACCATTAAAGATTCATTTTTTCTAACTAATAAGGCTTGCCTTTTAATATATGAATCCTAGAAGGAAAAATGTGTTAAGCCCCCATTTATTTATATATACAGCTTTGATTTCATCAATGTAAGGAATACCCAGTGTGAAAACTGCTTCCACGTTTCAGAAGACAAATCATCTCTAATTTATAATCTTAGTTACTTGACACACTTAGAGGTCAACCGACTTGCTCACAGTTCCATAGCATAGCATTATACTACATGTCAAGAGGATTTAAACTCATGCATTCTGGAAACAAAGGCTGGCTTCCGTCCACCGTACCACATTGTGTCTCATTATTCTTTGGTGAATTGTTTGTTTTTTCTTTTTTCCTTCAGAGAGATGCTTTCTTTCTATCAGATAGCTGACAATGGGCTACTTTTAGAATGGGCATTTTGATGGAAGGAGAAGATGGAGCAGGGAATATGGCTGAGAGCAGAGTAGGTTTATGTATAGCAGAGCACAGGGTAGCACCAAGTCCCTAGCAGTATGGCCAAGTGAAAAAAAGAGTGCTACAAAACAGAAAGAAGCATGTACCCAGGACATAATGTTACAACTTTGTAGCATTATTGTTCACATCAGAACTCACATTTGTGCAGTTCTTTAAAGTTTATTTCAATAAAAAAAACTTTCCTTTTTCTTTTATTACTCAGTTTCACAGAGGAGTAGATTGAGATTTAGAGAGAGGAAGTCATTGATCCGTTGTCATCCAATTAATAATTAATTCAATTTGACAATAAGATTTAAACCATCAAGTTCATTACTTTTTGAACTGCATCCTGGTCCCGTAGAATGCTCTCTCATTTTTGTCAGGCTATATCTGTGTTTCTAGGATGAACATATTCACAGAGAAATAAGAGGAAATGTCTCTTCCTATAAAGGGGAATTAACATATTTGCATCAGGCAGTTATCAATCTGGCTTTGCCCAGAAGTCTAAACACAATTATGTGTAGAGTTTGTCTTCTGACTAGTGAGTCTAGTCCAATTCCCTGCCAAATAAAAATCCCTCTGCCTTCATTTCTTCACACTGGCATTGTTATCCTGAGAACAATAGAATAACGTCCAAATGCTCCCATTTCTGAAGACAGACTGAAACTAATTTCAGGGTGGAGGTCTCACAGAGTGAGACATACCCACCTTCTCTGAGACAAAGTAGGTAGGAAACACCTACAGCCCAATTTGAGAAAAACTTCTCTCCCCCTGAGAACTGCCGTCATAAGCTTCGCCCCATTTGAGCCCAGAGAAGAACCCATTGTTATATACGGAAACTCCTTTGCAAATCATTCATTTTGATCTAGAAAGCAGTCACTTGCAATTATTCTCTATCATCTGAATTGTTTCTCCTCTCTGGAGGTCTTGGACCAATGTGCATAAACACAGAGACAAGAAAGATGTGGAAGAATTATGTGGAAATCTAATTTGATAGAAGGATTTCAAATAGAGCCTGACACATCCGAATTCTAAATGTCCCAGATATTTCATCATCATATAGAAACAGAAGCAATGGTAAATATGGTATCCTTCCAAAAAAGATACATGTCTTTGATGGTAAAGGAAGGAGAGACTATAACTTCAATACCCCCAGGTTTAAGAAGATGTAAATTATGTGAAGTCAAGGTGTGAGACTAGTTCCCCTCCCTACCTTTACCAAAAATCAAAAAGAGATCTTCGGTGAAAGTAGACCCACAGGACAGAACCTCTGGCAGACCTACCAAATTGGAAAGATTTCCATTTTCAGGTAGGGTAATGGAGAGTGAGTCTGCCATCTGAGGACAGCTAAAATCTGAGAGGTTGATCACTAGATAGTCACAAATAGGTCTTTTTTTCCCATCCATAACAACTCACAAAATTGCTTATCTAGTAATGTAGGGTGCCTTGCAATGTGCTTCCATGGCTATTGACCTCCCACCAAGGAAAACATAGCTCCTTAAAGTTTTAGAATCAGAATTCTAGGGATGAAAGTAACTCAAAGGTGCTGTGTTCCAAATGCTTGATTTTACAGATTAAAAAACTGAGGCTCTGGGAAGTTTTTGTCCAAGATTTGCCCAGGGACATATAGGCATCAAACGCCAAAACCAAAGTTCAAACTCATCTCCTGTGACTCCAGGTCAAAAATACTTTCCAGTTCTCCACACTGCCTTCAATTTTGCAGGCAAAATGGATTCAGTAAATCAGTTGCCAAGTTAACAAAATGTGTCCTCATTGTGTTCAGGGCTCTTTACCACAAAATCCAATTGGAATACGATGGGGGCGAAAATGGAGACACAGTCACTGTCTTTGGGGAGTCTATAATGGAATAAATAGAAGTCACTCTTAGGGAGCTCGCTCTCCAATGGGAAAAGCATTGTCCTTGGCGCAATCCCCTGCTAGACCAGCGAACTGACCCCGTAGTCCAGAGGCGCTGGGCAGTGGTGGTGAAGAAGTGCATTTTAATTTGCTGGAAATGCAGGCTGATGACAGGGAACTTGAAGCGTGAAGCCAGGACATGGCCTCCCAGGCTGCCCCAACCCGTGCAGTGCCCTACACAAACCACAGCAAACCAATTACAGCAATTACTATGGTAATCGTTTCTGACTTCAGTTATTCAGATGCCTAATTTAGTCCCCTCAAACTTATTATTCAACGCCCTATCATGGAACCTCAAGCCTACAGAGGTAGGCAAAGAACAGTAAACCACCACCTCTGCCAACTAATTGCCTCCTTAACTACTGCATCCCATTAATCTTACTATTATCTGAGCTAATTAGCTGACTCTCCCTTCCTTCCCTCTGTTTCGCCTTTCTCTTTCCTCCTTCTCATCTCTTTTTCACTCTCTCCTCTTCCTTTCGTGTCCCTACTCTTTCAAAATGGAATCTCCCCCAGTCAAATGTTGCATACATACTTCACCAGGCGAACATAGAGACCATATGTGGGTGACATGGCAAAACATACTTCACAGCTAAATGCTAGCTCCTGTCCCTGGTGAGGGAAGAATAATTAGTGAAACCATAAAGTATGCTTGTTTCTGCTTCTTTCATTGTTATTTTTTTCCACTTTCAGATAAAATCTGTAGTTCCTTCTTATAGAATACCTCTCTTCCTTTAAAATGAACTACCTTATATGTACTATTATATACATGTGTACTAATGCCCTGTATATTTATTATATGTAATTGTTTCCTCTATTAGAAGATAACCTTATTGCAAGGTAAGATCATTTTATTCTCTATATTAATGCACTGTATATTTATTGTATGCAATTGTCTTCTCTTATTAGAAAATAAACTTATTGCAAGGTGAGATCATTTCATTCTCTGAATTTATATCACCAGCTTCTCACATAATACTTGGTGAGTAGTAAATGCTTAATATGTATCTGTTTATTGATTGATTATTCTAATCCTTTCCTTAGATTTCATATCAGGCAGCCAAGTATTTAACATTCAATTCAATTTAATGATTTATAAAACCAGGAATAGTTATAATAAGATGAACATACTTATTTGAGTTTTAAAAATGATTTTAGGGGACTTACTTTCAGAACTGAGAGAGGTAAACCTGAGGTAAACCTAAGACAAATAGGAGATAAGGACAGGGACTAGACTTGTGTTTGGAGGATAGTATAATTGGATTATTTGGAGAAAGTCCATACCCAAGTTTGAAAGCGGACATTAAAGCAGCCAGTTATATCATGCTAGAGAGCCATGACCCCAACAACTCTCAGGAAATTTCATAAATAGATAAAGATCATTCAGCACCCTCAATTTAACACCTAAAAAACTCAGGCCCAGAAAGTTTCAGTGACTTGCAAGGTCACATAATTAAATATTGCATAATCAGAGCCAACTAGGGCTGGACTTGGGGGAGACCAAACTTCTTTTGCGTTTATTTGAGATTCACAGAACAGACCAAACTCATCCAAGAGACTTGTGCAGTCAGAAGAAAAAGGTGTCTTTAGTTCCATTGCCTCCCCTGACCCTGCAGCTTTAGAAGTGACCTACAGGACTGACCAAAATAACAATAATATTAATAATAGCAACAATAACGATGATGATGATAAAAACAACAATAACGATGATAATAACAATAACAATGATAACAGACTTTGTAATTTTGGTGTGAGATTTTTCTTGGGCTCAGTCATTTCCCAGGATCCCTCTGCATTTTTAACTGATTCCATATGCTTTGCTACCAGCAGCCCCCAGACCTCCACTGCAGAAACAATCTATGCTGCCCTGCCATTTAAGCAAGAGGAGCAGAGGCTCTATTGAAACTTGTCATCTTGCCTATTAGCTTGATGTCTTTATTCACAGGCCATCTGTACCACTGAGAGATACAGAGGCAGCTAATGTCAATATGAACAAATGCTTCTCCTTTTACAAGAAATGTCAAACACAGGACAGGGTAAGAATGACCCCAGGAATACCAACAGATGTTCACTACAAGCCTCTCAAAAATCAATCCTTTCTACAGGGACTAATTAAGATGAAATAAGGAGCAAAAGTAAAGAAATTTGTGTCATATTATCAGGAACTTCATCCGTACTTTCCAAGCTCATTATGGGCAGATTGGCCTGTGCCCTTTAGAAAAAATGCTAAAAGGAGGCACCAAGGCTGAAGTGGGGTAGAGAGGGGGGCACAAGAGATGCTTTCATTTGTCTCCTTCTAAATAGCAAAAAGGGAAAGTAACCCCAAAAAACCAATTGTCATACCAACCAATTTTTCTTAGTCTCTTTTTCTTAAATACAAGCACACATACAGAACCTCTGTGCAATGAGGGCCCAGAAATAAGTGACGGAAATAAAACATTCACAGATAATACAACTTTTCACATACTCTTGCAAGGTCTCTAAGCCTAAATAAGAAAATGGGTAAGGAAAGGGCTCTTAACCAATTTTTTTTTTTTGCATCATGGATAATTTTTGGCATTCTAGTGATGCCTGTAGAATCTTTCTTAGATGTTTTTAAACATGTAAATTTAAATACATTAAGCACAAAGGAAACCAGTTATATTGAAACAGTTATCAAAATGTTTTTTAAAAATAAATTCATAGATCCCAGTTTAAGAACCCCTGAGGTAACTAGATTTGAAGCTTAATAAGGCTCATAACCCTAAACTCTGTCAACCAGTCAAGGTTGATCTTCAAGTCTCCTGGCCCCAGGCTCTAGTGAGAGGGGACAAGAAATGTACATGACCTACCCCCATTAAGGTCAGAGAAATTTTGTCTAGTCTCTAAATGATTTTCATTTTCTCAATTGCCCTGCAGAAAGGGATACACAGGGCAAATTCTACAGTCCCAAATGAATGCTCCTTTACACGTTCTGAAGTTAAAATAATAACTTGTATTTTCTTTTGTGGGAAGAAATAACCAAACCTTAAAATGTTTTAACACATCATGTTCAATAGTATGCATTATACAGAGTGACTAAAAGATGGAGATATTTAAATATTATGGAATGAATGAATACTCTTTTAAGATGTGATTATAAGAACCTTGAGGTCAGAGATCAGAATTTGTATTTTTTGCCTTTTTTTACATCTCCAGTTCTTAGCAGTTCCTGGTAGAGGATAAGTACTTAATAAATGTTGGTGACCTGGTTTCAGCGATCACTTCAAGGTAATTCTATCTCCAATATGGCAAATGTATAAACGTAGGGAGCAATTATTACCCTATCCTGAAAAACAAAGAAAATATTGCTTGTGTGGATCATTCTTTGACTCACTAAACTCCAGAAGCTGTCTATGAGGTGGTTATTTCTTCATATATATAGTGACTTTAAAATCAGAGGATCTGGGTCCTAATCCTAAATTTGTTGCCTTTACCTGCACCATCTGGTACAAATGACCTAATGTCTCTGGGATTCATTTTCCTCGTCTGTAATATGCTTGAATCAAACTACATAAACCAAAGCATGTCTTATATCTTTTGTTCTATGATCCTATAACAATTTCTTAAAGGCCAGAGCCCAGATTTCATTGTACCATATTGCTTAAAGCTTAATACTATCATAGACACATTAGCAATCCAGTCTATCTTCTTAGAAAACTGAGACCCAAAGAAGAAATGGTCTTTTCAATGTCACAAAGCTAATAAGATATGGAGCTTGTATTCAGGGCCAGGTCCTCCAAATCCTGCTTTTTTTTTTTTTTTTTGCTAAGATCCTGTATTAACTCATGTGCTCACATACTTACATGCCCTCACCAATTCTTCCCATCACAGTGTAAAGTATCCAAGTATAAAAAAGGAAAATCTCTGAATTTAAGGCTCAGGACATGGACTTAGCACATAACCACACAGTAAGATGTGGGTTCCTAACTTCCAGAAGCTTATTCACAAACAATTTTCTGTCTAAAATAGTTCATGGGAAAGCTGAATTTAAGGGATCTCTATTTCGTTAAAAGAGTAAACTCATGAACTTTTAGCAAGAACTGAGCCATGAAGCTTGGAGGACCTATTCCATTTCCAAACTCCCTTTTCAAAGTTAAATAAGACCAAAGTTGGGGCTTGTTTGGACAGTCAAGTGCTCTTGAAATAATACCTTAATGAGTGGAACTTTCCCCAACAGAAAGTCACAGGAGCTTATCTGTCTACTTCTTGCTAGTAGGAGGCAGGCTTCCCATACAATCATTTAGCTTTTTCCATTCGACCCTGAAAAACTAGGGAGAGAATTATCACAGGAATCCAACCAAAGTAAGCAGCCCTGGGAGATATCATAGCAAGAGCAGCAACCTTTTACAATAGGAAGGTTAAAAAATCCCACACGAGTCCCTACTGAGTCACTTGAAGTACTCAATCACCAACCAATTAGAGCAGAAACAATAAGCAGATCTGAGTTGTTACTCAAACCATCTTACTTCTGAATAGATCAAATGCAATTTCAATGCTATCTCCATTCTTTGCTCTCATTACCTTCTGGACAAACCACTGAGCAAAGTCTTGTCATTATTATCATTGAACCACTGAAACAAACCAGTTTTCTCTAGTTACAGGTTTTCTCCTGGGAAAACCAAACAATAGGGTGACATTTTGCCTACCAATGAGCCCCCACCCCCCAAATTGTAAACTCTCACAAATGGAATCAGTCAGGATGAGGGAACTGGATTATTTACCAGCCTACAAACTGACCCAGTCATTGTTCTTTCCATGCTGTAGGAAAAAAAAATTAATTCCAGGATGGGGGAGAGAAATGCACCTCACCAATGACCAAAAATGCCATATCAATAAGGAGATTATTTAGAAGTTCAGTGTTGATCTGATAGACACAAATAGAGCAAGGATTTCTCAGGTACATGGAAAGAAGCCAGACTTTCCAGACAAACTTATACTTGAGCCAATCACTTTCCTAACACCAATATGACCGGTGTGGCTTCCCCACTATATTTCCAAGAAAAGGTCTTACAGCCTAAATTATAGGACTTCCCGATAGATGAGGTGACTATAATCCAGTCTTTGGGGATTACTTCAGGAACTAAATCTCCTAGAATAAGATCTAAGATTGATCAAATTCCAATCTACAACCAAAGTTTATAATGAGTTTCTAGTATATATAGATATATACATATACAATATATACATACATGTATGTATTTGAGTATATCTATAATCTATCTATCTATATCTATATATGAGTTTCTAGTATATTGCAATTATTGTTTCCATCATCAACAAAGATTATTAAGCACTTACTATATCCTGGGAAATATAGAGTTGGTTTATGCTTTCATTTTTCCAGTAAGTTTTAAGAGAAGAGATGCCTTAAGCAAAGGATCTTGGATAATCTGTGTTGTGTTTTATGATGATGATGATGAGATATAATCTCAAAGGAGTTTTTCTTGTCTTAGAAAAAAAGAACTGCTACTCTTTGGCTGCTATGATATTATCTATAATTTATTTATTGATTATAATAATCATTATTTATTATATATTAATATTAGAATGAATATTATGCAAATGGAAGCATCCCTGTAATAGTCCAATTTATGCAGTCCGGTCATTCTCTAGGACCACACCTAGAGACCACATGCTTTATCTACCTGGGTACTCAGAAAAATCTGGCTTCAATTAAGATCTAAATCTTTGACCTGAAGGGTGAAATTGTTTCTAAGTATAGAGATAAAATGCCTTTCTGGCTAAGCCACACCTAATTTTTAAAAAGTCCATATATTATTTATTTGTTTATCTTAATGATAGCATAGTGGGGAAAAAATGATTGGACTAAGAATACAAGTGACTCAACTACTAGACATGACCTTAAGTAAGTCGAATCATCTTTCTTCACCAGAAAAATGAGGCAGGGGGCTGAGAAAAGGTTAATGATCTCTAAGGTACCTTGTAGTTCCAAACTTTTCTGTTATTTTCTGTTCTAGGTGAAGGAGGGATGATAAGATTGAGGTGGTTTATACATATACACACATAGGTTTGTCTTCCCCCTCTCACACACCCCAAAAACCTCCTCACAACAGTAGGTTTATCTGAAGGAAGAAATAAAATCCAGATCATGCCCTTCCCACAGAGGAGGACTACGTTTCCCTCATCTCAGCCCAGGCTGGGAGCTAGGAGCCATCCTCCTGGTGTGATTCATCCTGAGCTGGCAGAGCCTGGTATCTCTGGGAACCGGGAAACATCTGCAGTTTTTTGATACTTAGTATGTCTCATTCCCATGATGCTCTCCGTGTCTGCTCGGAGCAGAGAAAGGTCTCCGCTCCATCTGGAGTTCCTGCCACCTCCTCCATTCTCTCCCTCACCTCCCCCTTCAACTCCCCCCTCCAAAAAAAGGACTTTCAGCCTGTTTTGTCACTTCCACCTGTTCCGACAGGTTCCCAGCCTGACCCTGAGATAGCCCTTGGGGACATTAATCATAGAACAGGCTGAGCTGTGAAAGAAACAAGGGCTTGGGTGGATCCTGTTACCGTCTCTGTCACCTACTAATCATGTCCTGTGACACGGAGGGGCTTAATCAGA
Organism: Myrmecobius fasciatus; assembly: GCA_023553655.1. NCBI lineage: Eukaryota > Metazoa > Chordata > Mammalia > Dasyuromorphia > Myrmecobiidae > Myrmecobius > Myrmecobius fasciatus. Next base: position 5,766 of record JAJPUD010020702.1, on the reverse strand, counting down.
TGGTCTGCTCTCTCATTAATCATCCGAGGCTCACTCAAACTTCACAGAGAGATTAAAGTTTACCCCGGCCCCTCCCCTTCCACCCCCCAAACCATCTCATCCAACTGCCTGCCTTCCAAAGCTCAGGGCTCAGGTTCACTTGCCATTTGCCAGCTGGCATGGTGGCCAATACTAGAGACTCTGGGAGGAAGAGGGGGACAGAGTCACAGGGGCGAAAACATGGCTGGCTAATGGCATTCGGGTCCGGTGTCTGCGAGCCTGCCGCTGCATCAAAGATTCCAGTGAAGATCTGTATTGCTGCAGCGCTTCTAGAACCACATTAAGGCAGTAATAAAGGGACATTTTGTTGGGAGTGATCAATAGCCATTGAAATTAAAGCAATTGTAAAATATATACATGCCCACACATATACACACACATCACTAAAAGAGACATCCAAGACATGATGAATTGGAAAGGGAAATAGTTTATGATGGTGGAAAACCTGCGCAAAAACTTCTGTACCCACCATTCTACTGAAACAGCAAACTGAGTAAATGTGAAGTAGACTGTGTTCCCATCAGTTTGTCTCAGACTTACAAAAAAAAAGGCATAGCCACATGTGAGAGACAGAGACAGAAATAAAGAGAAGAGAGAAAGA
>JAJPUD010020701.1:0-24224 GCA_023553655.1 Myrmecobius fasciatus | reverse complement strand
CTTCCTTCCTTCCTTCCTTCCTTCCTTCCTTCCTTCCTTCCTTCCTTTCTTCCTTCCCTTTACCCCCCTTATTTTAATTTATTTAATTCATTTTACCTCTATCAGTCTTTATTTTTGTGACTTTGCAATTTTTTTTTTAGTTCTTCCAGGAATTCCCTTTGGGTTTTTATGTCCAAACCTCATTTCCCCCCCTCCCCCTTTAACTTTGCTTCTTCTGAGTTTGTCTTGGTCTTTGTCACCCTAGAAGTTTTTGTCGTCAGGTTTTTTGTTGTTTGTTCATTTTCTCAATCTGTTTCTTTACTTTTAACTTTTTGTTAGAGTTGGACTCTTTTACTGGCATGGGGAAAAACACTTTCTCAAGCGTCAAAGGTTTTGGAAGGGGGAGAGGAACAGGTGCAATTCAGAAAAAAAAAAGGTGTCATACTCTCCCCAAATGTTTATATACAATCAACAAAAAACCAAGGAAACAATAATGGATATGGAGCCAGTAAATGTTGGAGATGTACATTTGTGTGAAAACTGTTTGCATCAATCTTTGTATCTGACTGGGTTTCTGGTCATAATAATCTAGGTCCTTCACTCAATTCCCACAATCAATTTTTGCTGTTCTAATACCCTCAATTTCCTCACTGACCAAAAACTAAGTCAGATCCAAAGCATGCTGTAGCTCAAAGGGAGGGAAAATAGGGTATAATTTGGAATTCAAAACTTAAAAATAAATAATTGTTAAAAATTGTTTTCATGTAGTGTTTGATAAACCCAAAGACCCCAGCTTTTGGGATAAGTACTCACTATTCGGCAAAAACTGCTGGGAAAATTGGAAATTAGTGTGGAGGAAATTAAGGCTGGACCCACACCTAACACCACACACCAAGATAAGATCTAAATGGGTTCATGATCTAGATATAAAGAGTGATATTATAACCAAATTAGAGAAAAATAGGATAGTTTACCTCTCAGACCTGTGGAGATGGAATAAATTTATGTCCAAAGAAGATCTGGAACTCTTAATTGAACACTAGATAGATAATTTTAATTATATTAAGTTAAAAAGTTTCTGTACAAAAAAAAAAAACTAATGCAGACAAGATTAGGAGGGAAGCATCAAATTGGGAAATCATCTTTACATTTAAGGGTTCTGATAAAGGTCTCATCTCTAAGATATATAGAGAATTGTCTCATATTTATAAGAATTCAAGCCATTCTCCAATTGATAAATGGTCAAAGGATATGAACAGACAACTTTCAGATGATGAAATTAAAACTATTTATAATCATATGAAAAGGTGCTCCAAATCACTATTGATCAGAGAAATGCAAATTAAGACAACTCTGAGGTACCACTACACACCTGTCAGATTGGCTAAAATGACAGGAAAAGATAAAGATAAATGTTGGAGGGGATGTGGGAAGACTGGGACACTGATGCATTGTTGGTGGAGCTGTGAACGGATCCAGCCATTCTGGAGAGTAATTTGGAGCTATGCTCAAAAAGTTATCAAATTATGCATACCTTTTGACCCAGCAGTGTTTCTACTGGGCTTATATCCCAAAGAAACCATAAAAGAAGGAAATGGCCCCACATGTGCAAGAATGTTTGTGGCAGCCCTTTTTGTAGTGGCTAGAAACTGGAAACTGAATGAATGCCCATCAATTGGAGAGTGGCTGAATAAATTATGGTATATGAATGTTATGGAATATTATTGCTCGGTAAGAAACAACCAGCAGGACAATTTCAGAGAGGCCTGGAGAGACTTGCATGAACTAATGCTCAGTGAAATGAGCAGAACCAGGAGATCATTATTCATGGCAACAACAATACTATATGAGGATCAGTTCTAATGGACATGACTCTCTTCAACAATGAAATGCTTCAAACCAGTTCCAATTGTTCGGTGAAGAGAGCCATATACACCTAGAGAGAGGGATGTGAAATGTGGACCACAACATAAAATTTTCATGTTCTCTATTGATGTTTGCTTGCGTTGTGTTTCCTTTATCGGATTATTCTTTCTTGTAGATATGATTTCTCCTGCACAAAAAATGATGCAATAACTATACATATATTCAATTTCTTAAGTATTCTAACACAATTATCATGTAGTGGATATCCTGCCATCTAGGGGAGGGGTGGGGAGTAGGGGGGAGAAATTTGTAACAGAAAGCTTTGTAAGGGTTAATGTTGAAGAATTACCCATACATATGTTTTGCAAATAAAAAGTATTAATAAAAAAAAGAATTGTACAGGGCAAATCAGAATTTGAATCCAAGGAATTAATTAACAGCAGACAAGTTTTTAAAAATTTTAATAGTAGTAGAAAGGTCCATGATTATTATAACTGCTCTAACATCTAACAACAGACTCCTGTCATTTAAATGAAATAATCTTGAAGCTTTCTGTATGTCTCTGCCTAATCATCCCTTTTTAATTAAAGAACCCTTTTTAGTTTCTGGGGCATCAGAACAAGGAGAGACACATAGAGAGACAAAGAAACAGAGCCAGAACCAGAGAGAAAGAGACACAAGAGACAGAGAGAAAGAGTCACAAGAGACAGAGAGAAAGAGACACCCAGAGATAGAGAGAAGACAGAGAGAAAAGAAATAGACAGAGATAGGAAGAGGAGATACAAACAGAGAGGAGAGACTAACAGAGAGAAGAGACTAACAGATATAGAGGGGAAAGAGAGAGAGAGAAAGAGAGAGAGAAAGAGAGAGAGGGGGCAGCTAGGTGGCGCAGTGGATAGAGCACCAGCCCTGAAGTCAGGAGGACCTGAGTTCGAATCTGATCTCAGACAGGTAATAGCTGTGTGACCCTGGGCAAGTCACTTAACCCCAATTGCCTCAGCAAAAAAGCAAAAAAAAAAAAAAAAAGAGAGAGAGAGAGAGAGAGAGAGAGATTGTTAGAATGGGTTAAAAAAGAGGCAGAGCAAGAAGCTATGTATTTTTGTTGCCTGCAGGAAAGCTTAATTGCTCAGGCTACTAGGAAGCTGACAAATTATTATCCAATGTACTGATCAACAAATATTTTGGTCCAGGAATCTTATCAATTCTTCAGTAGGCAATTTGAAATCTGCTTAAAACACCTACAGGTAGATCTGCTTCATTCCTTTTTTCTCCTGCCTAGTAGTTGAAAGTCATATTATTTAGACCCAAACTGCACAATACCCAAAATGCTAACCCTTTCTTTGCCATGACTATTTCAGTGAGGAAGGAAAAGGTCAAGCTTCCCTGATTTTCAATAAGTTGTGCTAGATTTATAATGAGTGGAGAGAAAGATAACAAATTATTTTTCCATTTTCATTCTTTATGCTTTGCTTTCTTCCAAATCCCCTTTATCTTATTCCTTTCCCTCCACGCTTAGCATAAAACTAGAACAATCGGTGGATTTATAATTTCCACAATGGCAGATAAGACTTCCAGACCCCCTGGAACTAAAATAATTCCCCAAACTAGTTTTTGAGATACTGTTTTATAGTCTTATCATGATAATGGAGTTTTATAGTGTGAATTGTAAATCTTCTGACAAATTTTTATAGCTCTAAATAAAATATCATATCATTAATAAAAATTAGTTTTTCCCAAAAAATTGTTTTCATATATACTTAGGAAAAATTAAAGTGTTATTAAAATTTTTAAAGTCATATTCATCTTCGTCTTTTATTGTGAAGCTCAATATAATTTAAATTGATTGACTTAGTTGTAAAATTATGGGGTATAGATTAAATTTTAAAATACCACTCAAACCTTTTCAGGGCTTCCAAAATAATATTTTTAATCATAAAGGATATGTTTAATTGATACTGGTTGCACTAGATGATTTTTTTTTCTTTTTTCTTTAGTATTTTCCTCTCAGTTACATTTAAAACACTTTTTTAATGTTTGTTTTTAAAATTTGCTTTCCAAATTCCCTCTTTCCCTCTCAGTCCCCCTCTTTGAAGGGCAAATAATTTAATATAGATTTTACATTTCTAGTCATGTGAAACATATTCCATATGTTATAAAAGAAAACATAGATTTAAAAAAAAACAAGAAAAAAAATTAAAAGCATATTTTAATCCGTATTCACACTCATCACTCTTTTCTCTGAGGATGGAAAGTATTTTTCATCAGAATTCTTTCAGAAATGTCTTAGTTCTGGTGTTGATGAGTATAGCTAAGTCATTTGCAGTTGATTATCTTGCAATATTGCTGTTGCTTTGTACAATTCTCTTCTGTTTTTACTTATCTCACTTTGAATCAGTTCATATAAATCTTTCCTGGTTTTTATAGGAGCATCTTATTTATCATTTCTTATGGCACAATAGTATTCTCTCACAATCATATGCCACAACTTATTCAGCCATTCCCCAAATGATGGGCATCCACTCAGTTTCCAGTTTCTTGCCATTACAAAAAGAGTGCTACAAACATTTTTGCATGTGTGGATCCTTTTTCTCTTTTTTATGATCTCTTTGGGATACAGGCCATGTAGGGACCCTGCTGGATCAAAGAGTATGCACAGTTTGTTAGCACTTTGTGCATAGTTCCAAATTACTCTTCAGAATGGTTGGATCACTTCAAACTCCACAAACAATGTATTGCTGTCCCAGTTTTCCCACATCCCTGCCAACATTTATTATTATCTTTTCCTCTTATTTTAGCCAATCTGAGAGGTGTGAAGTGGTGCCTCAGGGTTGTCTTAATTTCTCTAATCAATAGTGATTTAGAGGATTTTTTTTCATATGACTAGAAATGGCTTAAATTTCTTCATTTCAAAATTGTCTGTTCATGTCTTTTGACCATTTGTCATTGGAGAATGCCTTGTTAAATGAGGCCTTTAACAGAGAAACTTGCTTTATTTTTTTTTCAGTTATGATTGCTGACCTAATTCTCCTGTTTATTCTATTCTCTATCTCCTTTTACCTTGTCCCTCCTCAACTGTGTTTTGCTTCTGACTATTATCTTTCCTGATGTCCTCCTTTCTATCAGCAATTTCTTTATCTTATCTCCTTATGCTGATACTTCTCTGTAGGGTTAGATTTTGATATCAAGCCAAGTATGTGTTCTTTCCTCTTTGAACCAATTCCAGTAAAAGTAAGGTTCAAGTGTTCCTGCCACCTCTCCCATCTTCCCTCTACTGTAAAAGTTCTTTCTTGATTCTTTTATGTGAAATAATTTATCACATTCTACTTCTCCCTTCCCCTTTCTCCCAATGCATTCCTCTTTCTCATGTATTAATTCAGTTTCTTAGACATCATCCCATCATATTCATCTCACAACTGTTTTTATATATACTCCTTCTAACTGGCTTAATAATAAGAAAGTTCTTATGAATTATAAGGATAATCTTCCCATGTAGGAATGCAAACAGTTTAATCTTATTAAGTCCCTTATGATTGTTCTTTTCTATTTACCTTTTAATGCTTCTTTTGAGTTTTGCATTTGAAAGACCCATCTTCTATTCAGCTCTTGTCCTCACATTAGGAATGCTTAAAAGTAGTGATCTATTTCATTAAATGTCTTGAATTATCCTCAGTTTTGCTGCATAGGTGATTTTTTAGTTTTACTCTCAGTTTCTTTGTCTTCTAGAATATCATATTCTAATCCCTGCCAACCATTAGTGCATGTTTCTGATTGTGGACCCACAATTCTTGAATTTTTTTTTCTAACTGCTTGAAATATTTTCTCCTTGACATAGTAGCTCTGGAACTTAGCTATAATGTTTCTAGTACTTTTCATTTTTGAATTTCTTTCAGGAGATAATTGGTGAATTCTTTCACTTTCTATTTTACCCTTTGGTTCTTGAATATCAGGACAATTTTCCTTGATAATTTCTTAAAACATGATATTGTCTATGTTCTTTTTTTGAGCATGGCTTTCAGGTAGTCCAACATTTTAAAAAAAATATATCTCTCCTGGATCTATTTTCCAGGACAGTTATCTTTCCAATGAATTTGTTTCACATTGTCTTCTATTTTTTCACTCTTTTAGTTTGGTTTGTTATTTCTTGTTGTCTCATAAAGTAATTAATTTCTACTTGCTCAATATCAAATTTCATGGAATGGTTTTCTTGTGATTTTTGTGCCTTTCCCATTTGGTCAATTCTACTCTTTAAGGAGTTATTTTCTTGAATGAATTTTTGAGTCTTTTCCTCCACAAAATAATCACTTAATGAATCGCTTTGTTCAGGTGTCTTTTTTAGTCAAAGAACTTTCAATGGCTTTTCATTTTATTTCAAATAAAGTATAAACTCAAAGCATCACATATTATACTTCCAAATTTTCTTTCTAGTTTTATCCAAATTGGATGACTCTCCCTTCCATGTATTCATCCTTTCTTTTTTCCATGTCTGTGTCTTTGTTATTTTTGTTGACCATGTCTAGAATGAATTAGTTTCCTTTTTTCAATCAATAGTCATCTAATAAAATCATCTTGCATGACTCAGAAATGTTGTTGAAATATCATTGATTAAAAAAAGCAACAACAACATCATGATAGGCTCTTTGCAAGTGACTTGAATGAATTAACATTCATCCTTTACCCTCATTCACTCTGTTTTACCAACTAACAGATGTTCATTTTAGTGCTAAGCAGTAATTGACAGTGAAACCTTGATAGGTAAACTTGTATCTAATTTGTATGTGATATATATATATATATATATATATATATATATATATATATATGTATGTATATATATGTATATATACATATATTTAAATTATGCCTATATATTTATGTAGTGTTTCCTCCACTAGAATGTGAGTTTCTTGAAGCATTTGTGTTTTCCCAGTGTTTGGCATAGAACAGGGCTTTTTAAAATACTGAATTGACTAATAATAAAATAAAAAAGTGTTAAGCTTCATGAGGAAGTAGGTTAGACAGCATCAGAAAGCACCTTTAATCTAGAAAAAACTTTTATTTCTAACACTGTGAAAAAAATTTCTGTTCACAGGTGCCTGTCTTTCCAATTATAAACACTTTGAGTATTGAAACCCTCAATCAGATGAAATAATGTGATGTTTCTTGTCTCATTTATAATCAAGATTCAATAGTGGGTGATTAGTCATCTTGAAAAGGAGCATTTGAAAATGATCATCAGGTATCTTCCTCTTGATTAAATTCCTTTTTACACACACACAAAAGGTGAGAGAGTAATCTGCTTAATCCAGCCAACATCTTTTACAGCAACATATAAAAATTAAAGGTCTAATTGTTAAAACAATAATTCATTCATTCTATCAACTTAACACAACCCTCAAAGCACAGAAATATTTCTATATTTAAACATTTGCTTGTTGACTAACTGAAAAACTGCAGTTTTTAAACCTAGACTGAAATAGTTACTAATAGAAGTGGACACTTTTCTGGGAAGCAAAAGATGAGTGATTTTTGTTCTTTATAGTTTTAGACATGCTCTCAGTTCCAAATCACAGTGACAAATTTATATAGATGGAACTTAGATTCTAAATCTTAAAGAAAAATTATGCAGTACCAGCCTACCCCATGAACAGAAATATCCTTAATATGTACTTCAGCATTGTATGTATGAAAATGGAAGAAATGTATAATGTCATGATAGAGTGATGCTTTTCTGAGTCCTTGGACATTAACAGGTGAATTATACACAGTAATGTATGCATATTGCAAATATTTTTCTGGATAAGGTGCATATTGATGCACCATCCCTTCTTTCTTGTGTGTGTGTGTGTGTGTGTGTGTGTGTGTGTGTTTATGAGTGTATAATCTGCTTATATACAGAAATCTTGAATGTATTAAATTCTGTCATTTCCCTTTCTTCATTCAATGAAGTAGTTAAGTAAGTAGCCTTAGTTTCATTGGGAAGTGCCCTGAGATTTTCAAAGAATAGTTAAAGGCATTTCAATTTATGATTCTTTGATGTAGATATTCCTTCCAGTGAGACCAAAACCTCTCAATATTTGCCCATTTTATTCCATTGAGTGTGCATCCAGTGCACACATGTATCCTTTTGACCAGACATGGGTATTCAATGCAGTATGTAAGATGTCAAGCTATCTGTTATCATTCACTCTTGATACATGACTATATCATTTAAAAAATTTCTAGCCAAAATGTCTTTGGTAATAACCTTTACTAATGTCCTCCTAATTCCTCGTTTGCAATGTTTTTCAGCCTTTTATGAATATTATATGCCTCTCTTTTGCCCTTTGAATAATCATTTATTTTAAATTTTCAGAGAATGAGTATTTACATAGAAGATAAACTTATTTAGGTATTAGTTAATTCATTTAACAAGATCTGGCCTGTTACTTTTCTGTGTCTTCAAATTCCTTTTTTGATTCACATGTTGTACTCCTGGCACAATAAAATGACTTATCCTTCCAAGAACACATTATTTGAGGAAGCAATGGTAGCAGGCAGGTGCTGTTCTGATCCCCTTGAAAATGTGTTGAAATATGATGTAATTATACTGAATTGAGAAATGGAAGAAGATAAAGTTAAATGTGGGATATACTCCATTTCAGAGCCATATGCAGGGATTTTATACTTACAAGACTCCAGAAAAGAGCTTTCATATCTATGAAAATGTACATATTTTTGTAGGAGGGGATAATAGGAAACAATTAAAATAATGATTATATGTAATACACATAAATGTATAAAATGCTTTGAGCTTTATCATATTCTTTAGAAATATCTCATTTGATTATCAAAACTCCCTTGTGAAGTAGTTGGTGATATTATACTCATTTTTTAGATGAAGAAATTGTTACTGACACAATTTAAGTGACTTGTTTAAGGTTACATAACTAGTTAGGGTTGGAGGAGGGATTTCGATTCAGGTCTTCCTCATTCAAAAACCATTGTTTTATCTACCATATTATGGTGTTTCCTAGGCATTTCCAAATGACCCATAGTAAACAATCTGTTCCACTTAAAATAATAATCTTGAGCAAGCAAGGTACACTGTTTGAACAAAAGTGTCATTTGCTTCATTTTCTCTGTATGTATATGTATATGCAATTTACCCTTCTGTATACAGATGATATTTAGCATCAAAATGTCTGGGCATATAATGTTTTCATGACTTTTTATGTTGAAATACATAATAAAATGGAAACATCAGGAATGTTTATCTATTTTTTGTTTTTGTGTCATTGTAGTAAGTTATTATCACACACATACATACACATATACATACACATATACATGCACACACATATACTCATGCAAACACAGATTGATAGGACTTTAATTCTTACTTAGACAGCTGGGTAAACATTCTGAAGGCTGAAAGTTAATTGGGTTGTTAATTGAATGTGCAGTGAGAGATGCACCAAAACACAACAAAATGGCTTATTTTTAATTTCCTTTGGGAATGCCTTGCCAGTATCACTAATGCAGAATTGCCATCTTTCTTTCTCCTCCATTGCATCTGTTGCTTGAAGCAGCACAGCAGTAGCTCTTGCCTGAACAATCAGGCATCCTTAACTGTCTCCCCCTATTTTCTTCTTTATTAGGCTGGTAAGAAAATATTAAGCCTTGAGGCATGTACAAATATTAATGGACAGAGAAATTTATCTGTCATTTTTGCATACAGTTAACATTACTAGACTACCAGTTTAAGATTTATTTTTTTCATTTTGCCTTTCTTAACAGCAAAACAGACATAAAAACATTATTGCTGTATCACTAAAATTCTAATCAGTTAAAAAGTTTATTTCATGTATGAAGGAGGATTGAAGCAATGCAGTTTTGTTGATTTTAGTCTTCTAAGTCATTCATTCATACAAATCCTACCACTTCTTGAGGAAGCATTTTGCTTACCATTTAGACTGTCAGATTTGTGAAGGATCTCAAAATCCAAGTAGTCTAGCCTCTATCTAAACAAGAACATCTTCATCAGCATATCTCTTACATGTCTCCTAAAAGTCTTTCAGCAAAAGGAAAGTCACTTAATTTTCTATAGTTCAAATTTTAAGGAATATTTTGTTCACAGCAAGTCTAAATTGATGTTAATCTGGTTTTACTTTCTGGAATTAAGCATAATAAATCTAATCTAATTTTTAGGACAGTAATTCAAATGATTATTTTTTTCCTAGAATTTTCTCTTCTATAGGCCAAATATTCAATTGCTTTTCATGTAGCATGAACTCAAAATCCTTCACTTCCTTGGTTGTACTACTTTACTTCTTCCCAAAATGGAATACCCAGTGGTTAAAAACAGTGCAGCATGTAAATTTAGCAAAATGTTAATATAATACAAGAATGAATAAATAATGTGAATTCTCTAGTAATAGGAAGAGTTGTTTGAAGCAGAATAGAAAATAGAATCAAAAAAGCAATACACACAATAAGTACAGTAATGTAAGATAAGAACATTAAAAAATTTGATGCTATATAATTATAATGATCAATTTAAGCTGCAAAAGTGGGAAGATGATGAAACAATTTTTTTTTGAGAAGTGGGGACCTCTTGGTTTCTAATGTTGCAGATCTTGTAGCTGTTTCCTCACCTTAGTCACACAAAAAAGACACATTGGAGAGAAGGATATATCCAGAAAAAATTAGTACAATATTTGTTAAAAAATAAAATAGGGTACCCAGACATGAACATAATACTCTAGTTATGGTCAGACTTAGGTAGAGTTCAATGAAACTATTCTCCTTGTTTGTAGATGCTCTATTTCTCTTGATATATATCAAGTTTACATTAGTTTCTTGTCTATCATGTCAAGTTTTGATATCCAATCTTTTCAGTCATCTTTCCACATAAAAATAACTTTACATAATATTTTGTGTCCTTGTCTGTGTGTATGGTATTGTGTGTATGGTATATCACTTAAAATACAATATAAGTTTTTTTGAGAATAATGATTGTTTTGTTTGTGTCTTTATATTCCCAGCACATATTACTGTGATTTCTATCATGCTTTTGAGTGTATAATTGAATTAACTCATATTGGCTTTAAGTTTATTTAAACTTCCAATTATTTTTCAGACACTATGCTTTCTAGTGCCACGTCCCATATATTATTTTATAAAGCTGATTTAATTTTAGCACAAGGGTAAAAATATTTATTCTTATTGAAGCATAATTTTCTAAACTCTCAGAAGTTTTTCAATTATGACTTTGGTATTCATTGTGGTTTCCAGTTTTGTGTCATTTTAAATTTGATGTGTATGATCTATACATTGGTAAAAGCTATATAGGGGTATCTACTCCTGTTATAATCCCTCAAACTTCCTATATAGGGAATATGCTTTAATAATCTCTGAATTGACTTATTTCCCATATGAAGGTAAGTTTTAGTTCCTAAATACTGACCACTACAATACAATTCTACTCACATTTTGTCAGAATTCTAGGGCTAAATCTGTTGTGCTAGATTATATTTCCTTTACACACTACTTTTGCACTTGAGTCTATACTCATGTATTTACATTTACTCTAACCAACCACTCAAAGTTAAGAAACTTTTTGATTTTAGATAAATCCATTTACTTAATAGTTATAACTAATGATCATGATGGCATCAAAGCAACTCATATATTGAAATAAATTCAAAAGGAATAATATATTGCAATCTACATATAAACATGAATCACAGCTAGTATCTGTGAATAGAAAGTGTATACTTATAAGAGATTGTCAGGATAACATGAGGGAGAAAAAGGCATGTTCAAGGAATGATATAACTATGTGCTTTAAGGTTTGTTGTCATTTGCTCATTCAGGAACATTTGGAACATGTGAAACTATTTCTCTGTTGGCTGCATTTCTCTTGGTCATTACTACTCTTCTACTAGGAATACATTTTTCTTTGCTATTTTCAAAATGAGAATGTTTTTACAAGCTCTTTCAATTACAATTACTTACCCAAAGGTGATTTGCAATCACAGTTGGGAAGGGAAGCAGAAAAGAATTACAGGACTGAATTGGCTAGCAGATTTTTTAAAAACAAGACAACTGCTGTACTGTCCAGGCTGCTTCTATCTGTTGAATATAGATCAACCCAAACATGTATTTATTTGCTGCAAATACAAAGCCTAAATAGCTTCCTCTTTGTTTCTTACATCTTACAGATTATTTCTCATTCTTTCTTTTTTTTTTGCATCGTTGTTCCATGTACCTATAATTGTTTATGCATAATTGCATTTTGTTAATTTTTAATGAATAAAAAAAATTTCCTATTTGAGTCATTAAAATATTCACTTACAAACTAGGCAATGTAATGAGAGTAAGAAATTTTGTATTAAGCCTCCATTTTGTGCTTGTGATTTTTTTTTTTTGCTACAAGAGGTTTGTTAATAAGATAAGTACTTGTATTCTACAGTTGGTATCTTGTGTATGTTTTGAAGTAATTTCTAAATATATGTTTACATAAAAGAAAACATATTACAAATAATTTCATTTCCTATTATCATGAGCTTATATAACAAATTATCAATCAAATTACATGGTTAAAAATTTAAACAATGCACTATCAACCAAAATGTTGGCATCTAAGTAATAAACACAGTTAGATAGAACTATAAGAAATCCATCTAAACTCCATTCATGAGCTGGCTACCAGGTTGCCATTAGGGAAAAATTTTACATTCCCTGTACTCAAAGATTTGAACATCATTAACTTGAAAGTGGTGCTTATTGATAAAGACTCACTAGAATGATATTTTGGAGGAAAATACACAGATACACAGTGATTGATAGTCACTGATAGCAATTATATTTGTTATTCCTTTCTTTGTTTTGTTTGTTGTCAGTGGCCCAAACTTAAACTTCTGTGATTAGTATCACTTTGTTCTTTCTTTGACATAGGGCTATTATGTAGCAGCTTCATTTTGTCATTGAGCTGCAAGACCAGTCCTACATTTAATACACAAAATACAATTTGAAGAACAACATAGCTGCCATCCCTATTATTTTTTTCCCTTTCCAAATTACCAGAGTTCCTGAATTTCTAATACTATTATCTCTGCTATCTCAGGAGAAGGAAGAAGAGAATTAAGATACCATATCTAATTAAATTCTACCTAGAAAAAGTTACATGTCAGGTACCATTAACACATTATCAATAATGAGGAATTTATTAGATTAGCTACTCTCCTAGTTGAAAGCAGTTGAGAGAATCACACTTAAAACATAGTTTACTGGAAGAGTTATATTTCACTTTTAGATAATTCTATAGCATTTTAAATAATAATTTAAATAGCCTAGAAATAAAAAAGAGAAATTAAAGAAATAAAATTTCTGAATGCCAGGTACTTTGGATAAAATTGATGAGGGAGAAAAATATTTCTTCCTTGGAAGGAAGATATCCTGAACTGAGTTTGTGCATCTCATTGTTTCTACTATATAATTGTTCCCATTTGCTCCTGTTTGTCACTGCCTGAGTTTCATTTAATTCTTGCTTATGCCTGGTTACCTCAGATATGATCCTAGCTTCCTTACCCCCATCATACTTTGCTTTTCCCTGAAAAGATATCCTGCTCTCTGCATGGCATGGATGTCATTATGAACCCTATAAGAAATGTTCTTCTTTGATTCCCCATATCATTGAGCATTCTCTTCAGAACTCCCTTCCAAGAAAAAAAAAATGCATGATTAAACTCTGAGTAATGCCTACTGACTTCCTAGGAGTCACTAATAACTCATCAAATGTAGGAAAGGAAAATCTATACTGATTTGGTTGATTCCTTGTTTTATATGTCTAATCATGATCTTATAGCCTACAATTTTTTATATAAATTTCTTTTATAAGAATTTCTTTCTTAAAATATCTTCTCATTGATATATTTTGTTTTCGCATTATTCAGATTTCCCTACATATAAATTCTTTTCTCACTCCAGTATGGATATTTTTAATAAGTATAAGAAATAACAAGTTTAAGAAATCTTTGAAAAATAGGACACTGGTAGGAGGTCAACCCCAGCTATGTAGCCAAAGGTAATATGAGGGTAGCTGATGAGAAATAGAAAGCAGTTGGAAGGAAAATGGAGGCCAACTAAAGATTGATTCTTGTCCATTTCAGTTTTCTTCTTACTGGCCTGTTGTGCATTCCCTAACTAGATTATAATGTTTTAAACCTGATATAATTCTATCAATTATTTTATGTTTTTCCTAGGATGAACTAAATTATACATTTTGTTCCTTATTTCAAGTACATGGAGTTGAATTTGTACAGGCGACACCCAAGAAAATTAAAAGCGAGAGTTCCAGAAGCTGCTTTTAATAAGAATATATAGCACTGAAATCTTGCAATTATCTTGATCTATTCTCTTTACTTAAGTCTCCCTCATGCAATCAATAAGTCTCATTCATTCTTCCTTCTCAGTACCTCATACTTTCACTCTCTCTTTCACTGTGCTGATTTAGGCCCTTATCACATAATGTCTAGACTATCTCAATTGTTTCTTGATTAGTCTTCTTATCTATAATACTATCCATCTTTCCATTGTGTACTCTTCTCACAGATTAATTTTCCTAAAACATCATGATTTGATAATTTTTATTCAAATAAGCTCAATAACCTCTTGCTTCTTAAAATCTAAACATATTGGTGAGAAATGCAAAACTTTTCCATAATTTTGTCCAGATTCATATTTTCAGATTTTTTTCTCACTATTTTCCTATAAGAAATAGAGTTACAAGATGGGTAATACCTTCAGTCTTTGGTTATCTATTTCAAAGCAGTCAATGAGTAGTGTGGTTAAAAGAATTGAAGCCAATAGGCAAAAGGAAATGTAAAACTAGAATTCTGATCACAGCTCTGTCATTTACTGAGGTATATGTTAGTCCTTTTCCCCCTTCATTTTCCTCATGTACAAAATGACAGTTGATAACTGATCTTTAATGGCCTTGCCCATTCTAATATTCAATAGTTTGAGGGGAGGTGGGTATAGTTGGACTGGTAAGAATATTTTGCTAAGGTTCAAGGAAGTCAATATATAAAAAGAGAAAATTGGAAAATAGAATTGTAGTTAAAATTGATCCACTTTGGCAGAGGTGAGGTTTGGGATAATTCAGAGAAAGAGCTAGTTCTTTCTCCTAACTATTTCCCAATACTATTTATTTTTGCCTCTGTGCCTATAGAGCTACCAGATTGATCTTATACAAGTAATATATTTTGGGGGCAATCAAAATAACCCTTGTACCCTCTTATAAGAAGCTTGTCCCCACGGAGGTATGGAGATCAATATCATTTTGTTAGAGCTATTCTAAATCTGTGATAGAAGATAGTGGTGTGCCTCTATGTTGTGCTGCCTAAATTCCTTGAGGCTTCTGTGAAATCATATCTGTTGTATTTTCACCAGAGTACAGGCTGAAGATGTTGATTCTTAGTCAATGGGGCTGAGAGAAAGTCTTATTTCCTGGGGAAAGATGTAATCCAATATGGGATCTAAGCAAAAGTAAAACAGCCAGGTTAGGAACCAAGATTTCCCCTCCCTTTCCCCCCACAGAATGCCAAAATCCAATGGGGCTGAAACAGAAGAGATAAAACCAATGATTAAAGCAGAGATTTTTTGAGCTTGGGAAAATCAGAACAGCAGAAGTGCCAAACATAAACCCATCTGGCTAACAACACTTCTGAGGGAGAATAGAAACAGATTAAAATGTATTTGGAAATATTTAAGAAAATAAATTAAAATGCAGTAGAATATAGATAATGATAATATATGTTTTTCTAAATCAAAATGTGGTCTGCAGGGATCCTTACAAATAGTTCAGTGATCACTGTTTCAATTTGATCTGGATAGCACTGGAAGTATAGAATTATGAGATAATAATATAAGTAGCATTTATTTCTATTTGGCTTTGAACTTTTGGGATGGTGACATACATTATCCATGTAAACACTACCCTGATGTTTTAGTTGAGGCCATTTTTAAGTGAGGTCATTTTTAGGTGAGGTCATTTTTAAATGAGGTCATTTTTAGGTGAGGTCATTTTTAAGTGAGGCCATTGGGAAGGACTTCTATGCTCTTTCTCACTCAGATACACCACCAAAGCCATGGATTCAAGTATATTATCTTGAAAGGTGAAACAACAAGATCATCTTCAAATGTTTCTTTCTCTCCTTTCTCAGAGTTGTTGCCTTTAAACTCCCTGTCTCTTTTATGGGAGAGACTAGGATAATACTGGTAACTCAAACTACATCACTATAATCCATAAAATTGTCTTTTTCTGAAGTACTTTTCATTCCACTTTTATTAATTTGTTTATTTTTGATTTGTTCCTTCCTGTCTCACGGAGATTAGAAATATAGCAGCCATTCACAGGGCCAATTGCAGTAATGATAAGTATAAGTACTTAGCTTTTGTGTTTTTATTTTTTTAATTGGGTCTGTTTGCTTCTCCTTGGGTAGCCTCCTAAGACTCTTTTTCAAGCCTAAAGAATTAATGCAGACACCTAATCTTAGCCCAATGTACCTCAGAACTCCCACACCTAAGCATTCCAGAAAACTCAGCATTCCCCTAGGAGCAGGGTTTACAAGCTTTCTATCGAAATCTTTTTCAATTTAAGCTGCAGCATTTATACTTTTGCTTCTTATGAAACCTTTTTTGACATTGTAGGCAAACAATAATTCTGTGCTCTCCGCTCTTCTAGCACTCATTGTCAGTACTATTATACTATTTGGCATTCAAGTGCATATACATATTTATGTATGCATACATATATACATGCATACATAAATTTATATATTTGCTGAATTATATTACATTTTCACATCTATATAACATTCTATATTTTTCCAGTTATATTGTAAGAAAGTGATCTACTAATTAATTAATTAAACTGATTTTATTAATCTAATAAGTAGCAGAGTCAGAATTTGAACCTAGATTCTATCTGCAGCCTTAGTGGCTGCACCTGTAAAATGAAGGGTTGGACTAGATTATTTTTAAATTCCTTTCCAGATATAAATTTTTGATGCTATGACCTTGCTCTATGGTCATTTTGTAGTGACATAGTGTCTTCGTAGCAAACATTTAAGTGTTTGTTACTAATTATCAGAGTAATTGTATTCAATTCTGGGAGCAATATTTTATCGGAAATATGGACAAACTGGAGAACATGAAGACAATAACAAGAATTGCAAAGTACGTCAAATATTTGTTATATAATGTCTATGTGAAGGAGCTGAATAACTTTATTAAGAAGAAGGGGGGGGTGATGGGATGAGAAAGGGCACATGATTAGGGGGCAAAAGCCCTGGATTTGGAGTAAGAAGACCTGAGTTCCAGCCATGGCTTTATATCTGCATGATCTTGAGTAGGTCACTTAATCTCTCTGATTCCCAATGGTGTTCTTATAAAATGAGGGGATTGGACTAGACAAAGGGACTTTTCTAAATCCAGGATCTTTCAGCTTTAGCCCCAGGACCTTGCACTATTGTGTAAAACTCCGAGCAACAAGCATAGCGCCTTCTACAATGTTTGTAACTGATTCACATAGTAACTGCTCAGATCTGGCAACAAAACTTTAAAAGAGACAGGAACAAATTGGAGACAACCAGGATTTGCAAAGCACATGCCATCATGTAGTTTCAGAGAGGAAAACTAAGATAAGTGGAGATAAGTTAAAGGCAGATAGATTTTGCCTCAAAAAAAGAACTGTATTGTGTAAGACAGAATTGTCTAGCAATTAGAGATATCCAATAATAGAATGGGCTGCCTCACAAAGTAGACAGTTTCTAATTATTGGTCTTATTTAAGTAGAGACTGGATTATCTAATTTTCAGGGACATTATAGAGAGTCCTCCTGAAGAAGATGGGAGGTTGGATTTAATGATTCTCATGATTCTGTGATGAAATACGCAAAGCTGGGTAAGGGAAAGGGCAAGATAAGAAGGAGAAGCCAGGAAGTTGCCTGAGCTCTCCCCAATTTCTCTCTAAAATAATGTTATCTCAAGATTCTAAAAGAATTCTGGAGGGACAGAATCCACAAAAAGACAGAGTGAAACAATTTTTCAGCCCAAGATAACTTAGAAGGACTTAAGGAAAGGTAGGTTTTATTTGGGTAAAAGGGGAGCAGAGCCCAGCATACGCAGTGTTCAGCATGCCAGAGTGGGGCTTTTAGTGATGGCACAGATCAGCAACTGAGGCCCCACAGTCCTGGCTCAGCCAGGCAGTGGTACAGCAGATCAGCTGTGAGGTCCCCAGCCCCAGTACAGAAGTAAACTACCAGCTCCAAAACCCCAGAACAACAGTTGAGTCTAGGCCAGGTCACCCTAATGCAGTGGGCAAGATGTCAGTCCCCAGGACCCCAGTGCAGAAAGTCAGTAACCAGGCCCTTGGGCCCCAGTGCAACCCTGTACCCCAAGAGCAAAATTCATTTTAAAAAAAATCAACCCTGACAAGAAAAAGCTATTATATCAAACACAAACTCATAAGAGGGCAACAATGTTAAAATGCCTACATGTGAAACCTGAAAGAGGAATAGGAACTAGTCTGTCAACTAGACCAGAATTGACCTCCAACCTGTGAGTGGCTGGAGTTGAACAGAGCAGACTAGAGACAGGAGAGCCAGGGATGAAACAGATGATTAATTTCAAATTGAGGAAAAAAAACTTGCAAGCAGAAATCTTCCTGAGTAACATGCTGGGGCAAAGGCAATGTCTTTTATATATATGATCTATTTATTTTTTACTTTTAATTAATTAATTAAATATTTTCCCCAGTTACATTCAAAACATTTTTTTTACATTTCTTTTCAAGATTTTTGAATTCTACGTTTTCTCCCTTATCCCCACCCACAATTAAGAAACCATATGTGCAGTTATGCAAGACATTTCCATAAAAGTCAAGTTGAGAAAGAAAACATAGATCCCCACCCTAATGAAAATAAAAACCCTCAAGAAAAATTAAATAAAAAATAAATAGGAAGATAGAGAGAGAAATACAGAATGATTTGACATGTATTTAGACATAATCAGTATCTTCTCTAGGTATGTATAGGATTTTTCGTCATAAATCCTTCAAAGTAGTTGTGAATGAATGTACTACTGAGAAAAACAAAGGGATTTACAGCTGGACATCCCAGAACATTGCTATTACTTTGTATGCAGTATGTTTCACTTTGTTCATGGAGAAATTTCCAGGTTTTTTTTTTTCCTTGAGAACATCCTACTCATTATTTCCTGGAGAACAATAATATTTCATCTGAGAAACTTGCTTCAAATTTTTTTTTACAATTATTATCATTAATTGTATTTTCCCCCATTTATTTTCTCTCTCTTTTCACCCTGTCCTGCCTCAAAATTGTTTTGCTACTAACCACTCTCTTCATCAATATTCCCTCTCTTTTATCATCCTTCCCCCTTCCCATACTCCATTCTCTTCCTATTTTCCTGCAGGGTAAGATATATCTCTGTACTCCTATTGAGTATATATGTGTGTATATATATACAAATATATATATATATGTATATACGTATACATATATATATAATTTCCTATGTAAGCCAATTCTGATGAGAGAAAGATTCACTCACTCCCCTTCTCCTTTACCTTGTTATAAATACACTTTTGACACTGAAAATCTGATACCTAGGAAAAATTATTAAAGAAGAATCTTAAGGAATTGTCTTAATGCTTCTGGTCAGAAATGGGTCTAATTCCTCCTTGGGAAGAGAGGACCCTGAACAAAGAAGTGGGAGAAGCTTTATGCATGCTAGTTTGGCATAGTCCTTCCTTTTAGAGAATGGATTAGTCCATTCCTTCTGGGTTAGAATCTTTCAGATACATCCTCTACATATTTCCCATGTTCCCTCTCCATAGTAATGTATTCCATGTTCAAAAATGGTAGAAAACTCCTCCTATGGTGTGTGTTGTTTAATGTTCAATTAGCTTATTAAGTAAGCACAACAGTGATTTGGTCAAATCAGGTAATTAACCCCAACTAGTTTGGACTGGATGGGCTATCATCTTAAGTTTGTGGTTTTCTCAAACCACAAGTCCCTTCTTGATTGGCAGAATCCACTTGTGCCTTCCTAGGTCTTCAATTCCTTGTTTGTTCAAGGCTTCTATTGATCACTTAACTGTTCTGTGGAATCTTAACCTTTTTTAACCTCTCACATTCTGAAAACCTTTTGGTCAGTGGTACCCACTATCCCACTTGCAACACTGAAGAAACCAAACTTTTCAACATTTCTCACAATTTCCCTATTTTCTTTTTAATAAGAATTTGATTTCCACATCTTTTCGGTTGTCCTTTCTGCAACACTTTTAAACATCATCTCACATTCCTCATCTATATTTTGGTCTTCCTCAAAAGTATTCCTCAAATATCAAGCAAGTCTCATCACTCAAAGTTTCAGGTGAATTTAGCTCTCAAGGATCACATGTCCTAAGTAAGTATTGACTACAATCTTACATTAATATTAGTAAGAGATCTATCCTAGAAAGTTTTTGAGTCAGAAAGACTTTCTGTTTTAAATCTCCCTCCTTAGTTTTACCTGTAGAAGGTTTCCTGTGGGAATTACTTCCCAATTATTTGTTTGCTTTCCTCTCCTTCCAATTTTCCTGGTTCAGAAACAGGTCCTTTAATTTTGCAGTAATGAGTCCAACTTCATTCAGCAGTTCTTATAGTAGGATCAGTGTTAGCAGAATCTGGAATGCGCCATCTCAATTGGGAAGTAATCTCTCTCCTTTCCAAGATTTTATCAGTACCTAATCACCTAGTTTTAATGGATGTACTGTGAATTTAATAGATTGAGTCTGATTAAGGAGTCCTTTCAACTTAAGTTCTGAAAGACAAGTAGATACTGCCAGTATATAGTCTCTTAGAAACCTATCCTTTGTCTGAAAGGATGGGACCTCTCATTCCCCTCCTTGGGTAAGGCATTCCATATAACATTTCAAAGGGTGATAATCCCATATCCCACTTAGGGACTGTTCTGACTTAGAAATGCTAGTGCCTAACATTTCATCCAAGGTAACCTTGTTTCCACAGCTAGCTTAATGATCTGTTATTTCAAAGTTTGATTCATTTGCTCTACTCTTCTTGAGGAAGGCAGATGTCAAGGGATATAGAATTCCCATTTAATTCCTAAACACATTACGACATTCTATAATACCCTAGCAGTAAAATGGATTCCATTCTCCAAGTCAAACCTTTTGACTAAACCAAATTGAGGAATAATTTTTTCAAAAAGAATTTTGCTGGGAAGATAGGCTTCCAAACATCCAGTTAAGTGATCTACAATTACTAGTAAATGTTTAAGTCTCTTGATTAGTGACATTTCAATGAAATCCACTGAATACTTTGGAAAGTGTTCCATTGTTCCAATTTTTGAAGTTTCTTATTTATATCTGGCCAAGAATTGGTCACAAAGTTTGCCTTGAATATCCCTTCTGCTAGAGGATCCTGTGGGCAGAATACCTTCTAAAATTTTCTCTCATCCTTTATAGTAACTCAGTTGGAGACTTCCTTTTTTGGTGAATTAAAAATATCTTGTTCAAATTCTTAGATTTTGAAACTGCTTCTTTAATGCCGGCTGTAATTAATTCCCTATGGTCTTGCATATTAGCCTGGTGGACCTGATTATTATGATCCCAGCCAGTGTCTACTTTGGGATACTCTTTTCTCACTCTGCCATGAAGGTTGAAGATTGACATCAACTCACTCCAAGTATAAATTTTTGGACCTAAAAACTGGTCTAATTGTTCAGACAACCCTAACAGTTTTTCTATCAAAGATTTCATTTCCTTCTTAAAGATTCTCACTTCAGTAATGCTTAAGGGAATATTCACAAACCCAATACCTTCCCCTAGGCATCCCATTGGGACCTCCCTTAGGAGAAACATGGGGGTGGGATTAGGAGTAGGAATGGAAATAGAGTCTAATTCCATCCTACCCTTCTCATTACACTTAAATGGAAGTGTCTTGTTTACACTCTTCTAATCCCTTTCTTAGCCTGTAATAAAGCTTTTCTTCTACCTCCTTTTTCTCTGAAATTGATAGATTAGTAGCAGCATTAGCAGTAGTGGTGGGGAAGGAAGAAGGAAGGCTAAAGCTTAAGAATTAGGTGGAGGTGGATTATAAGGAGGGGATGGAAGGGGTAAAACAAAAAGAAGATCCCATTTAGAAAATGACTTGTGACTTTCCTTATTATTCTCCTTTAACTGATTCAGAAAAATTCCAGCAGCTATTAAAGTCCCAGGACACCAACAACTGGCATCATCCTTTTCTTCCTCTGTGACTCTTATCATTTACATAAAGTTTAGTAATTGACAAACCCAATCCTCATCAGACTGAATTTTGGCCAAAACATTGAAAGCATTAAGATAAGTTCCTTAGTCCATTCTTGGCAATAATATTCGATCATTTTTCACCTTTTCCTTTAGTCCTGGGAGCATCCTCCCAATTCCCTAATATTTTCCTGAGGGGACTTTTAGGAAAAATATTTTCCTGGGAATTACTCCCCATCTCCCTAGACCCAGAATCTGTTTCTCTCATCTGCAATACCATCAAGTTTTGGTGAAGCCTAAAACTACCTATTCAAAACTTCTGCATGGATCCTCATTCAATGGTTTCTGCAAGGTTGGTGTAGCCCAAAGCAGTCCAATCCAGCCCTCCACTAGAAAGAAACA
Organism: Myrmecobius fasciatus; assembly: GCA_023553655.1. Lineage (NCBI taxonomy): Eukaryota > Metazoa > Chordata > Mammalia > Dasyuromorphia > Myrmecobiidae > Myrmecobius > Myrmecobius fasciatus. Next base: position 1,664 of record JAJPUD010020701.1, on the reverse strand, counting down.
TCCTGACCAACAAAGAGTATTTCTTAACCTTTGTTCCATATATCGACTTGTGTGATCTGTCAGTTGGATACCCATTCATTAAGATTCTTCAGGCTACATCAAGGCCCATGGTTTGAAATCGCAAGTTTGAAAAGAACAGGTTTCAATCTCCAGGACTGTTGAAATCAACAGGAACGTTTTTCCCAAGGGAATTTATCCTGCTCCATCTGACGTCTGTGAGTTAAGCCCCACATTGGGTGCCAAAATTATTAGAAATACACTCTGGACATTAAAAATCAGATTTTGTGGAAAGTTTATTAAAGAAAAATGTTAAGGAATTGTCTTAACATTTCTGGCCAGAAGCGGGCCCCACTCCTCTTTGGGAAGAGGGATCTCTGAGCACAGAAGTGGAAGAAGCTATATACTTGCTAGTTTGGCATGGTCTGTCCTTGAGATTGTTGTGCCACAGTTCCCATGTCTCAGTTTCCCTCAGTTGCTCTGTTTCAGTTTCCCTTGATTGTTCTGCCCCAAAATAGCAACCTCCTTCCTTCTGACCATCAGAAATAATTGGACTCACATTCCAAAGGAGTCATAAAACCTCCAGATGGTCCATCTCAACATACCCCTTATCTTTTGGCTTCAGACTTACTGTTTCCTAGGTCTGTCCCAAGCTTCCTTTATTCCCTACCTGTCAGAATTGAATTGATGGCCCTTCCCAGAACTCAATTCTCCTTTCCCCTCCCCTCACCCCAGTGCTCAACCCCTCCTTCTTTGTTCAGTCTGAGCACAGAAGGTCTATAAAATTGCTAAAAAAAAAACTTAATATTTGCTGGACCTGCTTGAGATCCAGTCAGCTGGCATGTCGGTCAATTTAAACTCTCAATGGATGGTGTGCTTTGAGACAAGAGTCCCAGCAGTCCCGATCCATCACTATGGATTCTGTACTCTCAATTAACATCAATAAAGTATTAGCTAATCTCCAATGTGTGATACTGCCTCAGTTTCTCCCTGAGCATTACAAGATCACAGACTGATCCATTCCTTCTGGGTTATAATCTTTCAGATACATCCACTACATGTTTCCCCTAAATGTGTATAAATATATTCCCCCTCCCTCATCATACATCCCATGTTCAAAAATGGTGGAAACTATTCCTATAGGGTGCATTGTTTAATATTCAATTAGCCTATTAAGCAGGTGCAATAGTGATTTGGTCAAATCAAGTCATGGGCTGGATTGGCTATTATCTCAAGTTTGTGATTTTCTCAAAACCATAAAACTTTCTGATTGGCTGAATTTACCAGTGCCTTCCTAGCTCCTGGGACTCCTTCTTTGCTCAAGTTTTCTATTGATCATTTAATTGTTCTGTTGAATCTTATCATTCTTTAACCTCTTGGTCAGTGGTACCCATTATCCCACATTACCTCAAAGCTTTCAACATTGTGGAAAACCAACTTTTCAGCATTTTTCACACCATCTTCCCCTCCATTGTGAAAGCTTTTTCTTGCCTCTTTTTATGACAGATAATTTGCACCATTCCACTTCTCCCTTGTCCTTTCTCCCAGTACCTTTTGCCCTCACACATTAATTTCATTATTTTTTTAAAAAGGTATTATTATTCCTTTATATTCAATTACCACCTGTGCCCTCTGACATATATATTCTTTCTAACTGCCATAATGAT
>JAJPUD010020700.1:8744-24226 GCA_023553655.1 Myrmecobius fasciatus | reverse complement strand
TGTGTGTGTATGTTTCTGTCTCTGTTGTCTGTATATGCATATATACATTTATTTTAGTGTTTAATTAAAAAACTTTGTACCACAAATTGTGAAATTGGTCAGTCTTCCAAATGACTCAATTATCTTAAAATGTAAGAAATGTCCTTCAGAAAAGCAAGTAAACATACATAAAAATATGACTACCTTGACCATTCTAAAGCTTAAAACTTTTTAAAATACTGTTATAGTTTGTATAGATATATATACACACATGTACACATACATGTATAAACTATAACAATATTTTATTATCATTAAAATTTATATTATGTAACAGTCTACCTATGTGTTATATATATATTCCAAATAAAATATATTCTAAATATATATAGCAAAATTTATATGAGAAAATTAAAACATTAAACTTTAGAAAAGATTTTATTCTAAATTGTATTCACAAAACAAGGTTTTTCATACTTTTTTTCTATAGAATGATACACCTATAAACTGCATTTATCAATCTGATTAATTTTTTAAAAATCCCACAAGAAATATTTGATAGCATATAATAGGTTACAAAGCCATGATGCTCTTAAGTAAAAACAAAAAAACAAAAAAAAAAAGTCAACAGTTCTCAAAGGAAATTATTCTTCCATGCAATGTGAACACTGTAGTGCCTTTAGCCCATAATTTTCTAAGCCAGGTTATAAAGACAATTCAATATCTTTAGGATATTAATTAGTTAAGATTCATCAAAGGTCATGTGGCATAGTGAGCTGGATGTGAAGTGAAGAAAAATTGAATTTGAATACCCTTGCACATATCTATGATCTATAATGATCTTACTTAGTAGCTGTAAGTAAGCTACGGAAAATTCACTGAATCTTTCTCACAGTTTCTATACCAGTAAAATTAGGAAAATATAAGTACCTGCCTCACTACAGTTGTTGAGATACTAAAAGAAGATAATATATGTAGTGTTTTGCAAATTTTGTGTTAATGTGGTTTTGTGTGATATTGTTGATTTATGAAATTTCTTCTAATTTAAATCTCTGTTCCAACATAGATCAGCATTGCTCTGCAATATATAGACCTAGAGAGTTGACGGGAAGACTGAGATTCTAAGTTCCTTGCCTAGCATCCTGATGATGGAAGGTGAAAGAGGCAGAGCTCAAACCTAGGCTTTTCTGAGAGGGTATAGATATCTCATGATGTCTTTTCTCATGTAAACCTTAAAATTCATTAGAAAATGAAAACTGTAATTATGTCATCAAGTACATGTTAATATTTTTTTTCTTTTTTCCAAAGTCTTTCTACATTTCTGGCTGTGCTTATTTTGGGGGATAATCTGGTAATTTAGCAAATTCCATTATTGCTGCCTTCAAAAGGGTCTGTGCTTATTTTAGGGTATAATTTGTTAATTTAGCAAATTCCATTATTGCTGCTTTCAAAAGGGTCTGGTCTGTTAGCTGGTGGTAGTTCCCAATATTCCGTGGTGATTTTGCACCTGCCTTATGTTAGGTTAATCAAATATAATTATAGAATTCCTAAAAGAGAATCATAGGCTACAAGTCCGGCCTTCCCTTCTCATTTATTATATGAGAACACAGTCTCAGAGAAAGAAGGTTATACATTTTCAAAATCTGATTCAATAAGGAACTCTGGTGTCATGACTACAATCCAGTGCTTTTATCACTTCACTTTATTCTTAATTATTTCCTTAGAGAATTACATCATCCTGCCTTATTTGTAGTTACTTCAATGTACCTCGGTTCCCAGAAGCCACTTGATTCTTGACTTCTACTGCTGCCATATCTCTGACAAACTTCCCACCCAGGAGACCTATCTTGCTTCAAAGACTGCTTCAGTGCTGGCAAAATAGGCTGCCTTCCAGGCTTTTGCTGTTAACAATTTGGCCATGCCATTTAATTTTGAGTATGCCTCATAAGTGATGCTAATGAACCTCTTCAAGATACCAGATGTGACAGTTCTAAGTCTTGCAGTCCCAAGGAGAATTGGACCCAAACATAGCTCTGTAGTGGTGCCTAGAGTGGATGCTTCATTATGGTTTCACTTTTTCTGCAAGTCATTCATTCATTTAATATCCATTAAGCACCTAATGTGTGTAGAGTACTGCTCTTGTCATTGGTGAAGCTACAAAGTTTAAATAAGACATGATATCTTTTTATATAAAGTATAGGACCCATAGATCTTACCATTTCCTGTACTGCACACTTTGAAATATTATAACCGAACCTGGAAAAGTACTTTAAGGATTTCTGGACCTTGCCATTTGCTACATGGTTATACCCTTAGAACTTTTATATCTTTCCATCTATGTTTCAGGGAAATTTTCCTATTTATGTCTTCTCCCCACATTAGAGTGTGGTTTTCTTAACTGTAGGGTTTTTCTCATTTTTCTATTTGTATCTCCATGCTTTTTCCAAAGCTTGGAAAATAGTAAACACTTTAAAAATTATAACATCCATTCTCTGGACAATTGTTCTGTCCATCTGAATTAATTTCTCTGCTTGTTATTAATATCATCCATGAATAGTATAATCTCCAGTTGGAATAAACTGGCTGCAGTTTTAGGTAATTATGAAAAATATATAGCTGGAACCCAACATGATTTCTTAGTAGAACTCATGCTCAATAAAATAATGAAGATAAAGTCATTAGCACCACTCATACTGTGTTTTACACTTTGGCTTATCTCTGCAAGCCCCTAATTCCATTATTCTTATCCTTATCTATTAGTTTCTTATCCTTATCTATTTGTGTCTATATAAATATCCTCTTCCATTCCCCTGATATCTTATTGATCTCGCCATCTATTTATTTACTGATCATCTCCTCATTATCCCCCCAGTAAACAAAATTAATATACTTAAGCAGCATCTTAAAGTAGAAATATATCAGATATAAGGTCATAGAACAGGGTTTGAAATTTACATTTTGGCTCCTCCTCATGACTTAAGCAAAGCTTTCCTTTTGAGTCCCAATATCATCTTTTGTAAAAATGAATGGACTAGAATAAAGGATCCCTAATTTGCTTCCAATTCTGATTTCTATGAGTATTCCTCCCTCCTAGTTAAGTGGTAGCAAATGATTGCTGGATTCCTTTCCAGCTCTCAAATTCAGTGATTTTATCATGGGTGTTATTAGGTGAATGAGATAATCTAATCTTTGCCTTAAACCAGTTGAAGTATACATCTGTGGCAATACAGAAAATCCTCCTAGTATTCTGGGGGTTGTCTGTCTTTTGGCAGGTATTCTTATATAGACATAGTCACTCTTCCCTATTAAGTAGCTAGGTGGTGCCATAATGCATAGAGTGCCAGGCCCGAAGTCAGGAACACTCATCTTCCTGAGTTCAAATCTGACCTCAAACACTTATTATCTGTGTGATCTTAGCAATTCACTTAAACCTATTTACCTATTTCCTCATCCATAAAATGAGCTGGACATGTATCTTTGCCAAGAAAATCCCAAAAGATTCTGATGACTGAAAAACAACTAAACAACAATTCTATTAATTCCTTCCTTTCTTAGAAGCATCTATACTTGGAAAATTCCATGTCCAGGTCTCATATAAACTTGTTAATTTGTTCCCTGTGATGTCGAAAATGAGAAGCTAATCAGACATGAGAATTTGAGATTATCATTCCACAAATAACACATTCCCTTCTTTAGTTTTTTGGCTGCCCCTATAAAACCAGATACTTTATGCTGTCCTAGTATGTGTAACAGCCATAGCATAGGGGATAAACTTGCATATTTTGTATGCTGGGAAAAATTGTGACCCTAAAATAGAACTTGAGTGACATTATTTTGAAGTCTTAGCTTTGGAACTGTCAGCTTCCAAGCCCTGTGTGTGCCCTTATGTGTGCACAAGAGCAAAAAATCTCCTTAACGTTCCATTGCAGGTGCATCAGACCAGCACAGTATCTCATTAATAGAGCCCTCAAGGAGGATGACAATTTTGGAAGATCTGATAAGCTATATTTTGTTGTTCCTGGCTGATTTCTGTGCCCTTTCACATCGCATGGCCCTAAAAAGTCACTCCTTGGGCCTTGTTATTCAGTCTTATCCTCAGATCAAAGACAAGCCCACAAGGGCCTATCTGTCAATTCTCATGTGTGTTTCATGGACCTGTTTCTCAGCATGCTCAATGAGAACGATAAGCACAAAACACATCAAAGTTTACAAGGTACTTTACTTTTGCTGGAGTCTCTGATCACTCTGCATGCTGTGGATGTATAGGTTTACAAGTATTTATTGTCTTTATTTCAATGATAACCTAAATGATTCTCTGAGAGGTGAGTTTGCTTGCACATTTACATTCCACTGGGTGTCTGTGGCCTACCTACAACTATTTACATTAAAAAGAAGTAAGCAGGGCCTATGGCACAAATAGAATTTCAGGTCTCAAGAAAACTAAAAAAAAAAAATTGCCTAAACCCTGAAATATTAACAGATAGGGCAGAGAAGCTTCTGTTTCATTGGTACAGAAAGACTTTGCCCTGATCAGAGGTGAAGTGGATAGAGCAATGGACTTGGAACCAGGAAGATCTGAATACAAATCACTTATCTTTTTGATCTCAAACTTCAGTTTTCTCCTGTGTAAAATGTAAATTATATAATATGTACTTTACAGGATTGTAGGAATCAGATGTTTTAGCATATGCAGAGTGCTTTGCAAATCTGAAAGTTCTATATAAATACTAGCTATTACCAACTGGCTCAAAGTTTTGTGACAACTGGGCAAGTCTTTTAAACTCTGTCTCAATTTTCTTATCTATAAGAGATCATATTAACACCTACTTCTCAAGCTTGTTGTGAGAATCAAATGAGATGATAATTATAAAGTGCTTAGCACAGTGCTAACACATAATAGTCACTCTTTAAATGTTAGTTACTATTATTATTACTAATGTAACATGTTAAAGCATTTTGTAAAACAAAGCACTATACAAATACTAGCTATTATTATTGCTATAGCAGTTGGTAATCCTAGGGACTCAGCCCTAAAGATTTTTTGCTTCCTCACAACTAATAGGTTCCTCAAACCCAGATAGGTCCCATAAGCCATCCCTTGACCAAAATTACCTAATGGAGTCTACCTGAAAAAGAAGATAAACAATGGAACAGGTGACTAAGATAAACACTCTATTTCTGGTTTTGGAAGAGGTGTGTGTATGTGTGTGTGTGTGTGTGTGTGTGAGAGAGAGAGAGAGAGAATGTGTACATCTCAATCTATGCACACATACATGTGATACACTATTGTGGGGAGATAAGTAAACTCATATTTATGTATATAAAATTTCTGTAATGTAATTTGACACATTACTAGCAATCCTAGCTTGATCATTTTTTTTTTTTTTTTTGCTTTTTGCTGAGGCATTTGAGGTTGTTACTTGCCCAGGGTCACACAGCTAGGGAATGTTAAGTGTCTGAGACCAGATTTGAACTCAGGTCCTCCTGCCTTCAGGGCTGGGGCTCTATCCACTGCACCACGTAGCTGCCCCTACCTTTATCATTGAAAAGAGAAAAAATGAAAATGTAAACAACAAAAATTAGAAAAATTCAGTCTATTTACTAAAGATACAATACTTGAATTGGAAAACTGTAGAAAATCAATGAAGAAAATAAGCTTAATTTTTAGTGGATTCTAAAGTGAAAAAAATCAATGGAATATGTTATACTATCCATATTATGAGGAACTATTGGATTTCCTAAGAAATTATTGCCCATATAGTTCATACATTTGCACATATATTTTGTATATTTTGTTTCTTAAGTTATTTTTCCTGATTTAAAATGTTGGTATAAAAAGATGCAGATAATATATGGAAAACCTCTCTTTTAAATATCATTATCTACACTCCATCAAGGAAAAGTTCATTACAATGGTATGTCAACATGATATACAGATTCACCACAGGGAAATATCTTTAAAGTCAAAATAAATACATATCAATATCTTCATCATTTCATCTTTTTAGGCTGAACAAATTACTATATCACATCTACATATATCCTTTCTCTACTCATTCATTTGAAAATATAAAACCACATAATGCAATGAGGAATTTATGGAAATGCCTAAATGGATACAAAATGGAGTCTATATCAACCCTGTTTTATCATCTCTGCAATCAGAACATGGAGTCAAAGAATTTCAAGAGTATAGAAACAATTCAGAAAGCCATTTACCTTGTCTTCTTTATGAAAAAAAAAAGCATAAATTCTTCAAGTATTACAAAGATATACTATCCAGGATTTTTAAAGATCATAGAAAAAACAAATCTGATCTCAACATTTTCTTCTAAAAAATTGCATTGACTTCAAAATGATTTTATATCACATATAGGAAAATAAAGTTTAGGTGGTTCAAATAAAATCTGTGTCTACCAAATGAAATGACTCTTGAAAAGGCATTGTAAGTACATGTTGGGTGAATGTTATTGATGAGGCATTCCACCAAATTTTAGAGTGTGGCACTGAATTAGAAGATTAATTTAGATAGAATTGTCATTTTTATTATATTAGCTAGGCCTACTCATGAGCATACATATTCTTCCAGTTGTTTAGATCTCATTTTGTTTGTGTGAAATGTGTTTTGTAATTATGTTCATATAGTTCCTGACTTTGTTTTGGCAGGTAGACTCCAAAATATTTTATATTATCTACAGTTATTTTAAATGGAATTTTTCTTTCTCTTGCTCCTGGACTTTGTTGGTAAACATTTAGAAATGCTAATGATTTATGTGGGTTTATTTTGTATCCTGTAACTTTGCTAAATTTGTTAATAGTTTCTAATAGATTTTTAGTTGATTTTCTAGGATTATCTAAGTATATCATCACAATATCTAAAAGACTGATAGTGTTGTTCTCTCATTATGTACTCTTTATTTCCTCAATTCCCCCCTCCTTTTTTTATTACTAAAGCTAAAATTTCTAGTACAAGGTTGAATAAAAATGTCGATAATAGGCACTCCTAATCTCATTAGAAATACTTTCCATTACATATAATGCTTTCTGATGGTTTTAGTTAGATGGTATTTATCAGATTAAGAAAAACTCCATTTATTCCTGTGCTCTCCAATGTTTGGTAGTTTTCTTTCTTTTGATATTATTAATCTCTCCTTTGATTTTCAGAATTTCTAATTTGGTAATTAATTGAAGTTTTTAATTTGTTCCTTTTCTAGCTTTTTTAGTTATATGCCCAGTTCATTGATCTTCTCTTTCTCTATTTTATTCATATAAGTATCTAGAGATATAAAATTTCCCCTAAGGGGGCAGCTAGGTGGCACAGTGGATAGAGCGCCAGCCCTGAAGTCAGGAGAACCTGAGTTCAAATCTGGCCTCAAACACTTAACAATTCCTAGCTGTGTGACCCTGGGCAAGTCACTTAACCCCAATTGCCTCAGCAAAAATAATAATAATAATAATAATTTCTCCTAAGAATTACTTTGGCTGCATCCCATAAATTTTAATATGTTGTCTCATTATTGTCATTCTTTTGGATGAAATTATCGACTGTTTCTATGATTTAATGTTTGCTCAGTTCATTCTTTAGGATTTGATAATTTAGTTTTGAATTAATTTTTGGTCTTTTTCTATGGCCCTTTAATATACATAATTTTTGTTACTTTATGATTTGAAAAGTTCGTATTTACTATTTCTGCCTTTTTGTATTTGATTGTGAGGTTTTTTTTTTATGCCCCTAATAATAAAATGGTCATTTTTTTTATGTAGATACCATGCACCACTATCCCTATTCAATTTTCTCTATAGGTCTATCATACCTAATTTTTCTAAATTCTATTCACCTTAATTCTTTCTTGTCTTTTGCAATTAGATTTATCTAGTTCTGATAGAGAGAGGTTGAGATATACTCTTAATATTGTTTTGCTGTCTATTTTTTCTTACAACTCACTTAACTTTTTTTCTAAGTGTTTGGATACTATACCACTTGGTGCATATATATTTTAGTATTGATATTCTTCATTATTTATGGTACACTTTAGCAGAATGCAGCTTCCTTCTTTATCTCTTTATTTAGATCTATTTTTGCTTTTGCATGATATGAGATCAAGATGATTACCCCTGCTTTTTTACTTCATTTGAAGCATAATTAATTCTGCTCCAGTCTTTTACTTAATTCTCTGCTAACAATATGTTTCTTGTAAAAAAAAGATTATAGAATACTAGTTTTTAATCCACTCTGCTCTCTGCTTACACTTGATGGGAGAGTTTATCACATTCACATTCATAATTAAAATTAATAACTTTATTTCCTGCCATTCTATTTTTCAGAAATTATACTCTTCTCTCTTTCCATTCTTTGCCTCCTCACCATTGTTTTCCTTCTGACTACTACCTCCCTCAATCTGCCCTCCATTCACATTTTTCCTATTTTTTCTTTTTTTTTTTGCTTTTACTTTATTGTATCTTGTTTCTTATAAAGTCATTAGCTTCCATATGCTCAATTCTAATTTTTAAGAAATTATTTTTCTCAATAATCTTTTCTACTTTTCCCCCCTTTTGGCTAATTTTTAAGACATTTTTTTTACTAGCTTTTTGTAGTTCCTTTTGCACCTCTCTCAATTATATTCCTAATTTTTCCTCTGCCTCTCTTACTTGACTTTCAAAATCCCTTTGAGCTGTTTCATAACCTGAGAACAATTCTTATTTTTCTTGGAGGCTTTGGATGTAGGAGCTTAGATACTTTTTTTATCTTCTTCTGAATGTGAATTTTGATCTTTCTTGTCAACATAGTAATTTTCCATGATCAGAAATTTTTTCTGTTGTCTGCTTCTTTTCCTAGCCTATTACTTAGTTTTTAACTCTTTGTTAAAGTAGGGCTTTGTTTTCAGAGTGGAGGGTGCACTGTCCTAAGCTTAAAACATTTTGTCTAGATATTTTTACAGATCCTTCTTGGGACCTGACCATAAGCTGTCTTTTCTGTCCTGGAACTATTAGGAGTGTTCCTATCCCACTGTAGTTTTAAGATCTAGTATGTTAAAACAACATAATCCTTCTTCGGTATCAATCAAGAGATTGCCTGTGAGTGGAGACTTTACCATTACTGACATCACCATTACTGCCCACACCCACACCTGATATGCTGTTTTCCCAAAGGCCCTCTCATTCTACTAGCAAAACTTTCCTGCTGACATTTCAAGTCATCTTTGATATCTCTGGACTGAGAGGTTTAAAAATTACTGGTGTTCATTTAGAGGCCCATAGTACATTCCTGCATTGCTAGTTTCAGGTCCAAAGGCAGGTTTCATTGGCACTGCCTGTGCTAGGATTATGTGCTAGACTCCCATCCTGTTTCCACAAATCTTTTCTGCTGATTTTCCAATTCATCTTTGATGTCTCTAGGCTGAGAGGTCCAGAAACTATCAGTACTGCTGCTGATTCACAGATCCTGAGGCCAGTTCCTGCTTTGCTGGTGTTGGGATCAGAACAGGGGTTATGCTGGCATGGTCAATACCAGTACTTCATGCTGGCACTCCCATCCTGATGCCACAGACATCCTACTGACCTTCTAAGTTGCCTTTGGCTGGAAAATGTTTTACTCTGTCTTTTTGTGTGTTCTGATGCTCTAAAATTTGTTTAGAATCATTATTTAAAGGAATCTGGAACAGTTTAGGGGAGAAGTCTGAGAGTTTTTGCCTTTACTCTGCCTTCTTGACTCTGCCTCCCTAAATTGTGAGTCCAGCAAAATAATGTTAAAAAATAAATCTCAATAAATATATCAATAATATTTACTTGTGTTTGTATGTGTGTGTTATAACTAAACTAAATACTATAGACATGTAGAGTATCCATTCATATAAATATTTGGGAATCTACCAAAGAACATTTAATATTTTTATAAAGGCAATTACAAATTGCCTGAAACAAATAAAGAAAACCTTAAATACTTAGAGGAATATTCAGTTATATGACTGGGACTACTTTAATATAATAAAAAATCTCAATAGTATGAAGGTTAATTTATAGTTTCAAAACTGTATTAATCAATCTACCAAAGAGATTTTATAAAGCCAGATTAAACAGTAATAAATTTCATTTGGAGGAATACAATATCTAGAATATCAAAGAGAATTTTTTTTAAATCTAAAGATGAAGAAAGAATAAAATTTCTAGATATTAATCTATAATATAATATAAATCAAAACCATTTTCTATAGTTTAAAAAATAGTAAAGTACAATAATGGCATATGCTAGAGAAGAAAATATCAGAAGTAATGACACTCAACTCAACCTTATATTCAATAAACTTCAAAACACAGATTACTTAGGAAAGAAGTCCATACTTTATAGAACTCCTTGGAAAAAGCAGTTAGGTAGAAATTGGGTTATACAAAAATCTCATACTGCATTCTAAAATAAATTTGAAATGAATGTATTATTTGATTATTAAATATAATACAATTTAATAAAAAAAGTAGAGAAGAAGTTTGCATGAATTTCTAAATGATGTATTTTAGATGAATTCTTAAAATAAAATAGTATAGAGCCAATTAAAAAATATAAAATGAATATTTTGGACTACTTGAAAATAAAAAAAATGTACAAGCAAAATCAATGAATTTAAGATAATTCTTATCTTGGGAATAATTCTTTGTTTCAAATGGAGAAATTATCTGGTTTATGAAGAAACAGTTCTCAAAGGAGAAATTGCAAACTTAAAAAAATATGTTAAAAGAAAGGAAAACATACCTGCTATTTTATGAATACAAGTATTCACATGTCTGGAATACGACATATAATATCAATTTTTCCTAATATGTTGATTAGTTTTTAATTATCCTTTTTCTCTTTTAAATATTTGGTTGTTAGGGATTGCTTTAGAGAGAAAGTAAGGAGAGATTCAGAAAGAAATGTAATAGGTATATAACATAAAACACTTTTTAAAAGAATAGACTGAAAAAGTTCACAATAAAACAGCTCAAAGTTAACTATAAACATAAGATGTGGAGAACATCAAAGTCTATAAGGAATTCCTTTTCTATTTCAATTTAGTTTCTCACTCCACTCCCCTTTTTGTTACCAAATGCATGATGGGTACATAGAAGATCGTTCAGCAAAATATCTTAGTTGTATCTGAAATAGAATCTCATACCGTCTCAATGCATGCATAACTTGAGTCTAGATAATGGTGAAACCAGAAGAGGAAACTGAGATCCAAAAGTTAAATAACCTATACAGGATCACACAGATAATGAATGATAGAGATGGAATAGAAAACCAGTTACAAAGTTTCTATATCCACAAGTCTTTTCACTATACCACTGCTATTATCATCTGTTTCAAGTGTGATATCCTGTATCTTCCTAATGCCTAAAATAAAATAAATTCTTAATCAATTCTTACCAAATGTGAGCCTTAATTTCTACTTGTTTTAGCTAATAGGTGCTCTGAGGAACCAGATCCATAAAAGATTTATATAACAAAGTAAGCAGAACAAAATTTTCTCCTTTCATTAATTTTATCTAGTGTGTTTAGTAAGTTTAGTCTGAGTGAAATGACAAATACCCTGCTCCAACTCCCCACAGACCTTGTTTGATACTGAAAGTACATCACAATCCCATTTCTCATTCAAATCATGAACAAAAACTCTTTTATTATCACATGGTTTTGAAGGATCTGGATTTCGAATTTACACGTATTTAGTTAAAATTCAATTTACAAAGGTTTTTTCATTGTGCTCATTGTGAATTTTCCTCCTGGCATTCTTCTGACTTTAGACTTCTTACTATCTGAATACAATACATAATGGGGAAAATTTAACATAAATATGTCATTGAGAGGAAGAAGATTAGAAACTAATTTTTTGGCTATGAAGAAAGATATAAATCCATTGTGCTTGCATTTTTAATACTTTCATACCTGAACTGAAAACTCACTTTTTTAAATTATACAATGAACTTTGAACTCTCTTCTATTTCCAATATATTACTTAAGTGAAAGAAGACAAACTATAGACAGGATCTATACTAAGTAAATCCAAATTCCACCAATGGAAGGAATCTGAGAAGTCATCTACTCAAATCAGAATTCATTTTACTTCACATGAATGTCCATCAATAATAAGGAACACAAACAACTAAGGCATCCCTTTCTGCCTTCCAATGTTAGAAAGTTCCTCTCCCCCTCCCCCCAAATGAACTGAATCACAAACCTTTGTAATTACTCTTTGTCTCTAGTTTTACCCTCTGGAGCTAAAGAAAATAAAGGAATCCCCACCTTCAAATGATCATTTTGTGGCATTTTTTGGAGAGGGAATGTTTCAATATATCAAGAATACAAATTTCAGAATATTTAATAAGTATCATCCTCATAATGTAGTGCATTTGGGAGGGGAAAAACAACATTTGGGAGTGATATCAACAGAAACAATTGTTCAAAAGTTGTCTTATGAACTTGATAAGCTTATAATTAATCAATCAACAAAGAAGCATAAATTATATATCAGGCATCATTCCAGAGGATTAGTGGTGAGTTTTTTGAGAGAACTTTGATTTCATACCTTATGAGGTATGTTGAGAATATCCATTTAAAAAAAAAGAAAACATTATTGAAAGTATTGGGAACATCTACTGGAAAATACCCATGGAAAAGTCATTGAGAATGAGGGCATTTCAGGCCCAGTGTGAATTGATGGGAAATTAAGTGATTGACTTGAGCTATGGTGGTGAGCATCAGTATTACCTTTGACTTTCATTGTAGACTTTCACCTTTTGCTCATTTTCCATTTCTATAGAGAGATCAGAAAGCAGCACACCTAAGAAAAGAGTTAAAATCCAATAAAAAAGACAAGAGGGCACATACCTACTAATGATTATATTAAAAGGAAAGTACACTGTATGTGTTTTGACTCACACACTTAACAGGAGAGTTCTTAAACCAAAAGTTCCAGAAAGAAGCCTCCTAGAGAGAAAAGGGAGAGTTCTTTGGAAAGACTAGTCATAGTGTTACTAATATAATAACTGCAAGTTCAAGAGTTTGGCAATCTACCTTTGTATAGGGGAAATGAGGTTGTTAATAATACCACACGCTTAAAGATGTTACCAGAATCTATTAAGAAATAGAATTTGAACCCAGGTTTTCTTCATTCCATGTTCAAAGCACTAACATGTCACATAAAATCCATTAGATAGCAAATCAATAGTTGCACAATTAAAAAGAAAAGCCAGCTAGGTGGAGCAGTGGTTAGAGTACCAGTCTTGAAGTCAGGAGGACCTGAGTTTGAATCTGATCTCAGACACTTCCTAGCTGTGTGACCCTGGGCAAGTCAATTAATCCCAATTGCCTCAGCAAAAAGCAAAAAAAAAAAACAAAAAAAACAAAAAACAAAAAAAAAAAAACGTAATGATGGCAAATTGGTATAGTGGATAGAATGCTGGATTTAGTCAGAAAGACCTAAGTTCAGATGCTCTTAGATGTTTACTTGCTGTATGACCTCTGTGTTTCAATTTCTTCATACTCCTTCTACTTCTAAATCTCCTTATTTCTTATATTCCTTCTAGTTCTAAATCTACTATTATATCATCTATACTCTTCCTTAACACTTTGCTTTATTCATATTCCATATTCTATCCTTATTGAAGATAGGGAAATGCAACATAAAATAACTACAATGATTTGTTATACCATGAACATGAAGAGTTTCTAGGACAGGAATTTTTTCTACCAGTACAGATTGCTAAAAATTCATTAGTTTAATAGTTAAGTCCTAGGAAGTTGCCTGAAGTGACTTTACTCAGAATTATGTAACTAATAAATGCTACAAGTATCATTTGAACCCAAATGTTTCTGACTCTAGATTCAGCCTATTATTGACTTGATTACATCTGCTTCATTCATACATAAACTTTCTGTAATGATCCTCAATATACTTGAAGGTTACATCTGTCAAGAGCCCTGGTAGCTTCCCATTGGGTTATGTGTGGAGAAATAGATGAAGGGTGGGATGGGTGTGGGGGGGTAGGTCAGCTTCACCATGATCACCTTATAATCCTGGTATATAATTTAATGAGATTATGGTATTTAATGAGAAATGTTTTATTCTTTAGTTAATGAAATAGAGAAGCATTATCTAAGTCTTTTAGTTCTCTCCTAGAATATATTCAGACCTAGAGCAAAGATAGCATCTTGGTAAATATATTTCAAATAAGTGTTTCTCAGACGATGTATTAAAATACACAAATATGTGCTTTCAATGGTTTAGAAAACTTTAACCACATATTGCAGACACAAGTGTTTCTTACAAATTATGAGAAATTTACATTTGCAATAACATGCATTCCTACTGTTCTGTAGTGTGTGCCATTTATTAAAACAAAATATAATGTATTATAACCCCAATTTTTTGAGACCTTCCTTTCTCAAAAGTGAAAGGAAGGGGTATAAAAATCTCTGTCTAGCTTTTAAATCAAACTGAAGGAACTTTAGTACCTTAGAAAAAATAGATCCTAGTCATAGGATGATTGAATAATAAACCCTATTTATGGTTATAAGAGGGAAGATGTCTGCCCTAATTATAACATTTGCAATACTCTCTCAGAGAATACTGTGATACCAAAGAAAGAGGCAAACTTGATCATTGATAGGTTTTATTAGGGTTAATTGGAGTGGAGTCACTTATAAGAGGCCATCATTAGCTAAGAAATAGAGTGGTAGAACAGTGGCATAGGTTAGGTACACAAGATACACTAGTAAATGATTATAGTAGTGTACTATTTGATAAATCCAAAGACTTCAGTTTCTGAGGGAAGAACTCACTAGTTGGCAAAACTGCTGGGAAAACTGTAAAACAGCATGGCAGAAACTGGGCATAGACAAACATCTCACCAATTGCCAAAATTAGGTCAAAATGGGTACATGATTTAGACATAAAGGATGATACCATAAGCAAATTAGGAGAACAAGGAATAGTTTGCATCTCAGATGTATGGGGAAAAGGGAAGAATAAGTGACCAAACAAAAGACAAAGAAAATTGTGAAATGCAAAGTGAATATTTTTGATTAAATTAAATTAAAAAGATTTTGCACAAACAAAACCAATGCAACCAGATTAGAAGGAAAGCAGAAAGGTAGGAAATTATGTATGTATATAGATATATAATAGGCAGTGTTTCTGATAAAAGCCTCATTTTTCAATTATGTAGAAAATCAAGTCAAATTTACAAGAGTACAAATAATTCTCCAATTGACAAATAGTCAAAGGATATGAACAGGAAGTTTTTTAGATTAGGAAATTAAAACTATATATAGCTATATGAAAAAAATATTCTAAATCATTATTGATTAAAGAAAGGCAAATTGGGGGCAGCTAGGTGGCGCAGTGGATAGAGCACCAGCCCTGAAGTCAGGAGGACCTGAGTTCAAATCTGGTCTCAGACACGTAACAGCTGTGTGACCCTGGGCAAGTCACTTAACCCCAATTGCTTCAGCAAAAAAAAAAAAAAAAAAAAAA
>JAJPUD010020699.1:8739-24226 GCA_023553655.1 Myrmecobius fasciatus | reverse complement strand
TGTGTGTGTATGTTTCTGTCTCTGTTGTCTGTATATGCATATATACATTTATTTTAGTGTTTAATTAAAAAACTTTGTACCACAAATTGTGAAATTGGTCAGTCTTCCAAATGACTCAATTATCTTAAAATGTAAGAAATGTCCTTCAGAAAAGCAAGTAAACATACATAAAAATATGACTACCTTGACCATTCTAAAGCTTAAAACTTTTTAAAATACTGTTATAGTTTGTATAGATATATATACACACATGTACACATACATGTATAAACTATAACAATATTTTATTATCATTAAAATTTATATTATGTAACAGTCTACCTATGTGTTATATATATATTCCAAATAAAATATATTCTAAATATATATAGCAAAATTTATATGAGAAAATTAAAACATTAAACTTTAGAAAAGATTTTATTCTAAATTGTATTCACAAAACAAGGTTTTTCATACTTTTTTTCTATAGAATGATACACCTATAAACTGCATTTATCAATCTGATTAATTTTTTAAAAATCCCACAAGAAATATTTGATAGCATATAATAGGTTACAAAGCCATGATGCTCTTAAGTAAAAACAAAAAAACAAAAAAAAAAAGTCAACAGTTCTCAAAGGAAATTATTCTTCCATGCAATGTGAACACTGTAGTGCCTTTAGCCCATAATTTTCTAAGCCAGGTTATAAAGACAATTCAATATCTTTAGGATATTAATTAGTTAAGATTCATCAAAGGTCATGTGGCATAGTGAGCTGGATGTGAAGTGAAGAAAAATTGAATTTGAATACCCTTGCACATATCTATGATCTATAATGATCTTACTTAGTAGCTGTAAGTAAGCTACGGAAAATTCACTGAATCTTTCTCACAGTTTCTATACCAGTAAAATTAGGAAAATATAAGTACCTGCCTCACTACAGTTGTTGAGATACTAAAAGAAGATAATATATGTAGTGTTTTGCAAATTTTGTGTTAATGTGGTTTTGTGTGATATTGTTGATTTATGAAATTTCTTCTAATTTAAATCTCTGTTCCAACATAGATCAGCATTGCTCTGCAATATATAGACCTAGAGAGTTGACGGGAAGACTGAGATTCTAAGTTCCTTGCCTAGCATCCTGATGATGGAAGGTGAAAGAGGCAGAGCTCAAACCTAGGCTTTTCTGAGAGGGTATAGATATCTCATGATGTCTTTTCTCATGTAAACCTTAAAATTCATTAGAAAATGAAAACTGTAATTATGTCATCAAGTACATGTTAATATTTTTTTTCTTTTTTCCAAAGTCTTTCTACATTTCTGGCTGTGCTTATTTTGGGGGATAATCTGGTAATTTAGCAAATTCCATTATTGCTGCCTTCAAAAGGGTCTGTGCTTATTTTAGGGTATAATTTGTTAATTTAGCAAATTCCATTATTGCTGCTTTCAAAAGGGTCTGGTCTGTTAGCTGGTGGTAGTTCCCAATATTCCGTGGTGATTTTGCACCTGCCTTATGTTAGGTTAATCAAATATAATTATAGAATTCCTAAAAGAGAATCATAGGCTACAAGTCCGGCCTTCCCTTCTCATTTATTATATGAGAACACAGTCTCAGAGAAAGAAGGTTATACATTTTCAAAATCTGATTCAATAAGGAACTCTGGTGTCATGACTACAATCCAGTGCTTTTATCACTTCACTTTATTCTTAATTATTTCCTTAGAGAATTACATCATCCTGCCTTATTTGTAGTTACTTCAATGTACCTCGGTTCCCAGAAGCCACTTGATTCTTGACTTCTACTGCTGCCATATCTCTGACAAACTTCCCACCCAGGAGACCTATCTTGCTTCAAAGACTGCTTCAGTGCTGGCAAAATAGGCTGCCTTCCAGGCTTTTGCTGTTAACAATTTGGCCATGCCATTTAATTTTGAGTATGCCTCATAAGTGATGCTAATGAACCTCTTCAAGATACCAGATGTGACAGTTCTAAGTCTTGCAGTCCCAAGGAGAATTGGACCCAAACATAGCTCTGTAGTGGTGCCTAGAGTGGATGCTTCATTATGGTTTCACTTTTTCTGCAAGTCATTCATTCATTTAATATCCATTAAGCACCTAATGTGTGTAGAGTACTGCTCTTGTCATTGGTGAAGCTACAAAGTTTAAATAAGACATGATATCTTTTTATATAAAGTATAGGACCCATAGATCTTACCATTTCCTGTACTGCACACTTTGAAATATTATAACCGAACCTGGAAAAGTACTTTAAGGATTTCTGGACCTTGCCATTTGCTACATGGTTATACCCTTAGAACTTTTATATCTTTCCATCTATGTTTCAGGGAAATTTTCCTATTTATGTCTTCTCCCCACATTAGAGTGTGGTTTTCTTAACTGTAGGGTTTTTCTCATTTTTCTATTTGTATCTCCATGCTTTTTCCAAAGCTTGGAAAATAGTAAACACTTTAAAAATTATAACATCCATTCTCTGGACAATTGTTCTGTCCATCTGAATTAATTTCTCTGCTTGTTATTAATATCATCCATGAATAGTATAATCTCCAGTTGGAATAAACTGGCTGCAGTTTTAGGTAATTATGAAAAATATATAGCTGGAACCCAACATGATTTCTTAGTAGAACTCATGCTCAATAAAATAATGAAGATAAAGTCATTAGCACCACTCATACTGTGTTTTACACTTTGGCTTATCTCTGCAAGCCCCTAATTCCATTATTCTTATCCTTATCTATTAGTTTCTTATCCTTGTCTATTTGTGTCTATATAAATATCCTCTTCCATTCCCCTGATATCTTATTGATCTCGCCATCTATTTATTTACTGACCATCTCCTCATTATCCCCCCAGTAAACAAAATTAATATACTTAAGCAGCATCTTAAAGTAGAAATATATCAGATATAAGGTCATAGAACAGGGTTTGAAATTTACATTTTGGCTCCTCCTCATGACTTAAGCAAAGCTTTCCTTTTGAGTCCCAATATCATCTTTTGTAAAAATGAATGGACTAGAATAAAGGATCCCTAATTTGCTTCCAATTCTGATTTCTATGAGTATTCCTCCCTCCTAGTTAAGTGGTAGCAAATGATTGCTGGATTCCTTTCCAGCTCTCAAATTCAGTGATTTTATCATGGGTGTTATTAGGTGAATGAGATAATCTAATCTTTGCCTTAAACCAGTTGAAGTATACATCTGTGGCAATACAGAAAATCCTCCTAGTATTCTGGGGGTTGTCTGTCTTTTGGCAGGTATTCTTATATAGACATAGTCACTCTTCCCTATTAAGTAGCTAGGTGGTGCCATAATGCATAGAGTGCCAGGCCCGAAGTCAGGAACACTCATCTTCCTGAGTTCAAATCTGACCTCAAACACTTATTATCTGTGTGATCTTAGCAATTCACTTAACCCTATTTACCTATTTCCTCATCCATAAAATGAGCTGGACATGTATCTTTGCCAAGAAAATCCCAAAAGATTCTGATGACTGAAAAACAACTAAACAACAATTCTATTAATTCCTTCCTTTCTTAGAAGCATCTATACTTGGAAAATTCCATGTCCAGGTCTCATATAAACTTGTTAATTTGTTCCCTGTGATGTCGAAAATGAGAAGCTAATCAGACATGAGAATTTGAGATTATCATTCCACAAATAACACATTCCCTTCTTTAGTTTTTTGGCTGCCCCTATAAAACCAGATACTTTATGCTGTCCTAGTATGTGTAACAGCCATAGCATAGGGGATAAACTTGCATATTTTGTATGCTGGGAAAAATTGTGACCCTAAAATAGAACTTGAGTGACATTATTTTGAAGTCTTAGCTTTGGAACTGTCAGCTTCCAAGCCCTGTGTGTGCCCTTATGTGTGCACAAGAGCAAAAAATCTCCTTAACGTTCCATTGCAGGTGCATCAGACCAGCACAGTATCTCATTAATAGAGCCCTCAAGGAGGATGACAATTTTGGAAGATCTGATAAGCTATATTTTGTTGTTCCTGGCTGATTTCTGTGCCCTTTCACATCGCATGGCCCTAAAAAGTCACTCCTTGGGCCTTGTTATTCAGTCTTATCCTCAGATCAAAGACAAGCCCACAAGGGCCTATCTGTCAATTCTCATGTGTGTTTCATGGACCTGTTTCTCAGCATGCTCAATGAGAACGATAAGCACAAAACACATCAAAGTTTACAAGGTACTTTACTTTTGCTGGAGTCTCTGATCACTCTGCATGCTGTGGATGTATAGGTTTACAAGTATTTATTGTCTTTATTTCAATGATAACCTAAATGATTCTCTGAGAGGTGAGTTTGCTTGCACATTTACATTCCACTGGGTGTCTGTGGCCTACCTACAACTATTTACATTAAAAAGAAGTAAGCAGGGCCTATGGCACAAATAGAATTTCAGGTCTCAAGAAAACTAAAAAAAAAAAAATTGCCTAAACCCTGAAATATTAACAGATAGGGCAGAGAAGCTTCTGTTTCATTGGTACAGAAAGACTTTGCCCTGATCAGAGGTGAAGTGGATAGAGCAATGGACTTGGAACCAGGAAGATCTGAATACAAATCACTTATCTTTTTGATCTCAAACTTCAGTTTTCTCCTGTGTAAAATGTAAATTATATAATATGTACTTTACAGGATTGTAGGAATCAGATGTTTTAGCATATGCAGAGTGCTTTGCAAATCTGAAAGTTCTATATAAATACTAGCTATTACCAACTGGCTCAAAGTTTTGTGACAACTGGGCAAGTCTTTTAAACTCTGTCTCAATTTTCTTATCTATAAGAGATCATATTAACACCTACTTCTCAAGCTTGTTGTGAGAATCAAATGAGATGATAATTATAAAGTGCTTAGCACAGTGCTAACACATAATAGTCACTCTTTAAATGTTAGTTACTATTATTATTACTAATGTAACATGTTAAAGCATTTTGTAAAACAAAGCACTATACAAATACTAGCTATTATTATTGCTATAGCAGTTGGTAATCCTAGGGACTCAGCCCTAAAGATTTTTTGCTTCCTCACAACTAATAGGTTCCTCAAACCCAGATAGGTCCCATAAGCCATCCCTTGACCAAAATTACCTAATGGAGTCTACCTGAAAAAGAAGATAAACAATGGAACAGGTGACTAAGATAAACACTCTATTTCTGGTTTTGGAAGAGGCGTGTGTATGTGTGTGTGTGTGTGTGTGTGTGTGAGAGAGAGAGAGAGAGAATGTGTACATCTCAATCTATGCACACATACATGTGATACACTATTGTGGGGAGATAAGTAAACTCATATTTATGTATATAAAATTTCTGTAATGTAATTTGACACATTACTAGCAATCCTAGCTTGATCATTTTTTTTTTTTTTTTTGCTTTTTGCTGAGGCATTTGAGGTTGTTACTTGCCCAGGGTCACACAGCTAGGGAATGTTAAGTGTCTGAGACCAGATTTGAACTCAGGTCCTCCTGCCTTCAGGGCTGGGGCTCTATCCACTGCACCACGTAGCTGCCCCTACCTTTATCATTGAAAAGAGAAAAAATGAAAATGTAAACAACAAAAATTAGAAAAATTCAGTCTATTTACTAAAGATACAATACTTGAATTGGAAAACTGTAGAAAATCAATGAAGAAAATAAGCTTAATTTTTAGTGGATTCTAAAGTGAAAAAAATCAATGGAATATGTTATACTATCCATATTATGAGGAACTATTGGATTTCCTAAGAAATTATTGCCCATATAGTTCATACATTTGCACATATATTTTGTATATTTTGTTTCTTAAGTTATTTTTCCTGATTTAAAATGTTGGTATAAAAAGATGCAGATAATATATGGAAAACCTCTCTTTTAAATATCATTATCTACACTCCATCAAGGAAAAGTTCATTACAATGGTATGTCAACATGATATACAGATTCACCACAGGGAAATATCTTTAAAGTCAAAATAAATACATATCAATATCTTCATCATTTCATCTTTTTAGGCTGAACAAATTACTATATCACATCTACATATATCCTTTCTCTACTCATTCATTTGAAAATATAAAACCACATAATGCAATGAGGAATTTATGGAAATGCCTAAATGGATACAAAATGGAGTCTATATCAACCCTGTTTTATCATCTCTGCAATCAGAACATGGAGTCAAAGAATTTCAAGAGTATAGAAACAATTCAGAAAGCCATTTACCTTGTCTTCTTTATGAAAAAAAAAAGCATAAATTCTTCAAGTATTACAAAGATATACTATCCAGGATTTTTAAAGATCATAGAAAAAACAAATCTGATCTCAACATTTTCTTCTAAAAAATTGCATTGACTTCAAAATGATTTTATATCACATATAGGAAAATAAAGTTTAGGTGGTTCAAATAAAATCTGTGTCTACCAAATGAAATGACTCTTGAAAAGGCATTGTAAGTACATGTTGGGTGAATGTTATTGATGAGGCATTCCACCAAATTTTAGAGTGTGGCACTGAATTAGAAGATTAATTTAGATAGAATTGTCATTTTTATTATATTAGCTAGGCCTACTCATGAGCATACATATTCTTCCAGTTGTTTAGATCTCATTTTGTTTGTGTGAAATGTGTTTTGTAATTATGTTCATATAGTTCCTGACTTTGTTTTGGCAGGTAGACTCCAAAATATTTTATATTATCTACAATTATTTTAAATGGAATTTTTCTTTCTCTTGCTCCTGGACTTTGTTGGTAAACATTTAGAAATGCTAATGATTTATGTGGGTTTATTTTGTATCCTGTAACTTTGCTAAATTTGTTAATAGTTTCTAATAGATTTTTAGTTGATTTTCTAGGATTATCTAAGTATATCATCACAATATCTAAAAGACTGATAGTGTTGTTCTCTCATTATGTACTCTTTATTTCCTCAATTCCCCCCTCCTTTTTTTATTACTAAAGCTAAAATTTCTAGTACAAGGTTGAATAAAAATGTCGATAATAGGCACTCCTAATCTCATTAGAAATACTTTCCATTACATATAATGCTTTCTGATGGTTTTAGTTAGATGGTATTTATCAGATTAAGAAAAACTCCATTTATTCCTGTGCTCTCCAATGTTTGGTAGTTTTCTTTCTTTTGATATTATTAATCTCTCCTTTGATTTTCAGAATTTCTAATTTGGTAATTAATTGAAGTTTTTAATTTGTTCCTTTTCTAGCTTTTTTAGTTATATGCCCAGTTCATTGATCTTCTCTTTCTCTATTTTATTCATATAAGTATCTAGAGATATAAAATTTCCCCTAAGGGGGCAGCTAGGTGGCACAGTGGATAGAGCGCCAGCCCTGAAGTCAGGAGAACCTGAGTTCAAATCTGGCCTCAAACACTTAACAATTCCTAGCTGTGTGACCCTGGGCAAGTCACTTAACCCCAATTGCCTCAGCAAAAATAATAATAATAATAATAATTTCTCCTAAGAATTACTTTGGCTGCATCCCATAAATTTTAATATGTTGTCTCATTATTGTCATTCTTTTGGATGAAATTATCGACTGTTTCTATGATTTAATGTTTGCTCAGTTCATTCTTTAGGATTTGATAATTTAGTTTTGAATTAATTTTTGGTCTTTTTCTATGGCCCTTTAATATACATAATTTTTGTTACTTTATGATTTGAAAAGTTCGTATTTACTATTTCTGCCTTTTTGTATTTGATTGTGAGGTTTTTTTTTATGCCCCTAATAATAAAATGGTCATTTTTTTTATGTAGATACCATGCACCACTATCCCTATTCAATTTTCTCTATAGGTCTATCATACCTAATTTTTCTAAATTCTATTCACCTTAATTCTTTCTTGTCTTTTGCAATTAGATTTATCTAGTTCTGATAGAGAGAGGTTGAGATATACTCTTAATATTGTTTTGCTGTCTATTTTTTCTTACAACTCACTTAACTTTTTTTCTAAGTGTTTGGATACTATACCACTTGGTGCATATATATTTTAGTATTGATATTCTTCATTATTTATGGTACACTTTAGCAGAATGCAGCTTCCTTCTTTATCTCTTTATTTAGATCTATTTTTGCTTTTGCATGATATGAGATCAAGATGATTACCCCTGCTTTTTTACTTCATTTGAAGCATAATTAATTCTGCTCCAGTCTTTTACTTAATTCTCTGCTAACAATATGTTTCTTGTAAAAAAAAGATTATAGAATACTAGTTTTTAATCCACTCTGCTCTCTGCTTACACTTGATGGGAGAGTTTATCACATTCACATTCATAATTAAAATTAATAACTTTATTTCCTGCCATTCTATTTTTCAGAAATTATACTCTTCTCTCTTTCCATTCTTTGCCTCCTCACCATTGTTTTCCTTCTGACTACTACCTCCCTCAATCTGCCCTCCATTCACATTTTTCCTATTTTTTCTTTTTTTTTTTGCTTTTACTTTATTGTATCTTGTTTCTTATAAAGTCATTAGCTTCCATATGCTCAATTCTAATTTTTAAGAAATTATTTTTCTCAATAATCTTTTCTACTTTTCCCCCCTTTTGGCTAATTTTTAAGACATTTTTTTTACTAGCTTTTTGTAGTTCCTTTTGCACCTCTCTCAATTATATTCCTAATTTTTCCTCTGCCTCTCTTACTTGACTTTCAAAATCCCTTTGAGCTGTTTCATAACCTGAGAACAATTCTTATTTTTCTTGGAGGCTTTGGATGTAGGAGCTTAGATACTTTTTTTATCTTCTTCTGAATGTGAATTTTGATCTTTCTTGTCAACATAGTAATTTTCCATGATCAGAAATTTTTTCTGTTGTCTGCTTCTTTTCCTAGCCTATTACTTAGTTTTTAACTCTTTGTTAAAGTAGGGCTTTGTTTTCAGAGTGGAGGGTGCACTGTCCTAAGCTTAAAACATTTTGTCTAGATATTTTTACAGATCCTTCTTGGGACCTGACCATAAGCTGTCTTTTCTGTCCTGGAACTATTAGGAGTGTTCCTATCCCACTGTAGTTTTAAGATCTAGTATGTTAAAACAACATAATCCTTCTTCGGTATCAATCAAGAGATTGCCTGTGAGTGGAGACTTTACCATTACTGACATCACCATTACTGCCCACACCCACACCTGATATGCTGTTTTCCCAAAGGCCCTCTCATTCTACTAGCAAAACTTTCCTGCTGACATTTCAAGTCATCTTTGATATCTCTGGACTGAGAGGTTTAAAAATTACTGGTGTTCATTTAGAGGCCCATAGTACATTCCTGCATTGCTAGTTTCAGGTCCAAAGGCAGGTTTCATTGGCACTGCCTGTGCTAGGATTATGTGCTAGACTCCCATCCTGTTTCCACAAATCTTTTCTGCTGATTTTCCAATTCATCTTTGATGTCTCTAGGCTGAGAGGTCCAGAAACTATCAGTACTGCTGCTGATTCACAGATCCTGAGGCCAGTTCCTGCTTTGCTGGTGTTGGGATCAGAACAGGGGTTATGCTGGCATGGTCAATACCAGTACTTCATGCTGGCACTCCCATCCTGATGCCACAGACATCCTACTGACCTTCTAAGTTGCCTTTGGCTGGAAAATGTTTTACTCTGTCTTTTTGTGTGTTCTGATGCTCTAAAATTTGTTTAGAATCATTATTTAAAGGAATCTGGAACAGTTTAGGGGAGAAGTCTGAGAGTTTTTGCCTTTACTCTGCCTTCTTGACTCTGCCTCCCTAAATTGTGAGTCCAGCAAAATAATGTTAAAAAATAAATCTCAATAAATATATCAATAATATTTACTTGTGTTTGTATGTGTGTGTTATAACTAAACTAAATACTATAGACATGTAGAGTATCCATTCATATAAATATTTGGGAATCTACCAAAGAACATTTAATATTTTTATAAAGGCAATTACAAAATGATCCTGAAACAAATAAAGAAAACCTTAAATACTTAGAGGAATATTCAGTTATATGACTGGGACTACTTTAATATAATAAAAAATCTCAATAGTATGAAGGTTAATTTATAGTTTCAAAACTGTATTAATCAATCTACCAAAGAGATTTTATAAAGCCAGATTAAACAGTAATAAATTTCATTTGGAGGAATACAATATCTAGAATATCAAAGAGAATTTTTTTTAAATCTAAAGATGAAGAAAGAATAAAATTTCTAGATATTAATCTATAATATAATATAAATCAAAACCATTTTCTATAGTTTAAAAAATAGTAAAGTACAATAATGGCATATGCTAGAGAAGAAAATATCAGAAGTAATGACACTCAACTCAACCTTATATTCAATAAACTTCAAAACACAGATTACTTAGGAAAGAAGTCCATACTTTATAGAACTCCTTGGAAAAAGCAGTTAGGTAGAAATTGGGTTATACAAAAATCTCATACTGCATTCTAAAATAAATTTGAAATGAATGTATTATTTGATTATTAAATATAATACAATTTAATAAAAAAAGAAGAGAAGAAGTTTGCATGAATTTCTAAATGATGTATTTTAGATGAATTCTTAAAATAAAATAGTATAGAGCCAATTAAAAAATATAAAATGAATATTTTGGACTACTTGAAAATAAAA
Organism: Myrmecobius fasciatus; assembly: GCA_023553655.1. Classification (NCBI taxonomy): domain Eukaryota; kingdom Metazoa; phylum Chordata; class Mammalia; order Dasyuromorphia; family Myrmecobiidae; genus Myrmecobius; species Myrmecobius fasciatus. The sequence continues at coordinate 13,654 of JAJPUD010020699.1, read as the reverse complement.
AAAATGTACAAGCAAAATCAATGAATTTAAGATAATTCTTATCTTGGGAATAATTCTTTGTTTCAAATGGAGAAATTATCTGGTTTATGAAGAAACAGTTCTCAAAGGAGAAATTGCAAACTTAAAAAAATATGTTAAAAGAAAGGAAAACATACCTGCTATTTTATGAATACAAGTATTCACATGTCTGGAATACGACATATAATATCAATTTTTCCTAATATGTTGATTAGTTTTTAATTATCCTTTTTCTCTTTTAAATATTTGGTTGTTAGGGATTGCTTTAGAGAGAAAGTAAGGAGAGATTCAGAAAGAAATGTAATAGGTATATAACATAAAACACTTTTTAAAAGAATAGACTGAAAAAGTTCACAATAAAACAGCTCAAAGTTAACTATAAACATAAGATGTGGAGAACATCAAAGTCTATAAGGAATTCCTTTTCTATTTCAATTTAGTTTCTCACTCCACTCCCCTTTTTGTTACCAAATGCATGATGGGTACATAGAAGATCGTTCAGCAAAATATCTTAGTTGTATCTGAAATAGAATCTCATACCGTCTCAATGCATGCATAACTTGAGTCTAGATAATGGTGAAACCAGAAGAGGAAACTGAGATCCAAAAGTTAAATAACCTATACAGGATCACACAGATAATGAATGATAGAGATGGAATAGAAAACCAGTTACAAAGTTTCTATATCCACAAGTCTTTTCACTATACCACTGCTATTATCATCTGTTTCAAGTGTGATATCCTGTATCTTCCTAATGCCTAAAATAAAATAAATTCTTAATCAATTCTTACCAAATGTGAGCCTTAATTTCTACTTGTTTTAGCTAATAGGTGCTCTGAGGAACCAGATCCATAAAAGATTTATATAACAAAGTAAGCAGAACAAAATTTTCTCCTTTCATTAATTTTATCTAGTGTGTTTAGTAAGTTTAGTCTGAGTGAAATGACAAATACCCTGCTCCAACTCCCCACAGACCTTGTTTGATACTGAAAGGACATCACAATCCCATTTCTCATTCAAATCATGAACAAAAACTCTTTTATTATCACATGGTTTTGAAGGATCTGGATTTCGAATTTACACGTATTTAGTTAAAATTCAATTTACAAAGGTTTTTTCATTGTGCTCATTGTGAATTTTCCTCCTGGCATTCTTCTGACTTTAGACTTCTTACTATCTGAATACAATACATAATGGGGAAAATTTAACATAAATATGTCATTGAGAGGAAGAAGATTAGAAACTAATTTTTTGGCTATGAAGAAAGATATAAATCCATTGTGCTTGCATTTTTAATACTTTCATACCTGAACTGAAAACTCACTTTTTTTAAATTATACAATGAACTTTGAACTCTCTTCTATTTCCAATATATTACTTAAGTGAAAGAAGACAAACTATAGACAGGATCTATACTAAGTAAATCCAAATTCCACCAATGGAAGGAATCTGAGAAGTCATCTACTCAAATCAGAATTCTTTTTACTTCACATGAATGTCCATCAATAATAAGGAACACAAACAACTAAGGCATCCCTTTCTGCCTTCCAATGTTAGAAAGTTCCTCTCCCCCTCCCCCCAAATGAACTGAATCACAAACCTTTGTAATTACTCTTTGTCTCTAGTTTTACCCTCTGGAGCTAAAGAAAATAAAGGAATCCCCACCTTCAAATGATCATTTTGTGGCATTTTTTGGAGAGGGAATGTTTCAATATATCAAGAATACAAATTTCAGAATATTTAACAAGTATCATCCTCATAATGTAGTGCATTTGGGAGGGGAAAAACAACATTTGGGAGTGATATCAACAGAAACAATTGTTCAAAAGTTGTCTTATGAACTTGATAAGCTTATAATTAATCAATCAACAAAGAAGCATAAATTATATATCAGGCATCATTCCAGAGGATTAGTGGTGAGTTTTTTGAGAGAACTTTGATTTCATACCTTATGAGGTATGTTGAGAATATCCATTTAAAAAAAAAGAAAACATTATTGAAAGTATTGGGAACATCTACTGGAAAATACCCATGGAAAAGTCATTGAGAATGAGGGCATTTCAGGCCCAGTGTGAATTGATGGGAAATTAAGTGATTGACTTGAGCTATGGTGGTGAGCATCAGTATTACCTTTGACTTTCATTGTAGACTTTCACCTTTTGCTCATTTTCCATTTCTATAGAGAGATCAGAAAGCAGCACACCTAAGAAAAGAGTTAAAATCCAATAAAAAAGACAAGAGGGCACATACCTACTAATGATTATATTAAAAGGAAAGTACACTGTATGTGTTTTGACTCACACACTTAACAGGAGAGTTCTTAAACCAAAAGTTCCAGAAAGAAGCCTCCTAGAGAGAAAAGGGAGAGTTCTTTGGAAAGACTAGTCATAGTGTTACTAATATAATAACTGCAAGTTCAAGAGTTTGGCAATCTACCTTTGTATAGGGGAAATGAGGTTGTTAATAATACCACACGCTTAAAGATGTTACCAGAATCTATTAAGAAATAGAATTTGAACCCAGGTTTTCTTCATTCCATGTTCAAAGCACTAACATGTCACATAAAATCCATTAGATAGCAAATCAATAGTTGCACAATTAAAAAGAAAAGCCAGCTAGGTGGAGCAGTGGTTAGAGTACCAGTCTTGAAGTCAGGAGGACCTGAGTTTGAATCTGATCTCAGACACTTCCTAGCTGTGTGACCCTGGGCAAGTCAATTAATCCCAATTGCCTCAGCAAAAAGCAAAAAAAAAAAACAAAAAAAACAAAAAACAAAAAAAAAAAAACGTAATGATGGCAAATTGGTATAGTGGATAGAATGCTGGATTTAGTCAGAAAGACCTAAGTTCAGATGCTCTTAGATGTTTACTTGCTGTATGACCTCTGTGTTTCAATTTCTTCATACTCCTTCTACTTCTAAATCTCCTTATTTCTTATATTCCTTCTAGTTCTAAATCTACTATTATATGATCTATACTCTTCCTTAACACTTTGCTTTATTCATATTCCATATTCTATCCTTATTGAAGATAGGGAAATGCAACATAAAATAACTACAATGATTTGTTATACCATGAACATGAAGAGTTTCTAGGACAGGAATTTTTTCTACCAGTACAGATTGCTAAAAATTCATTAGTTTAATAGTTAAGTCCTAGGAAGTTGCCTGAAGTGACTTTACTCAGAATTATGTAACTAATAAATGCTACAAGTATCATTTGAACCCAAATGTTTCTGACTCTAGATTCAGCCTATTATTGACTTGATTACATCTGCTTCATTCATACATAAACTTTCTGTAATGATCCTCAATATACTTGAAGGTTACATCTGTCAAGAGCCCTGGTAGCTTCCCATTGGGTTATGTGTGGAGAAATAGATGAAGGATGGGATGGGTGTGGGGGGGTAGGTCAGCTTCACCATGATCACCTTATAATCCTGGTATATAATTTAATGAGATTATGGTATTTAATGAGAAATGTTTTATTCTTTAGTTAATGAAATAGAGAAGCATTATCTAAGTCTTTTAGTTCTCTCCTAGAATATATTCAGACCTAGAGCAAAGATAGCATCTTGGTAAATATATTTCAAATAAGTGTTTCTCAGACGATATATTAAAATACACAAATATGTGCTTTCAATGGTTTAGAAAACTTTAACCACATATTGCAGACACAAGTGTTTCTTACAAATTATGAGAAATTTACATTTGCAATAACATGCATTCCTACTGTTCTGTAGTGTGTGCCATTTATTAAAACAAAATATAATGTATTATAACCCCAATTTTTTGAGACCTTCCTTTCTCAAAAGTGAAAGGAAGGGGTATAAAAATCTCTGTCTAGCTTTTAAATCAAACTGAAGGAACTTTAGTACCTTAGAAAAAATAGATCCTAGTCATAGGATGATTGAATAATAAACCCTATTTATGGTTATAAGAGGGAAGATGTCTGCCCTAATTATAACATTTGCAATACTCTCTCAGAGAATACTGTGATACCAAAGAAAGAGGCAAACTTGATCATTGATAGGTTTTATTAGGGTTAATTGGAGTGGAGTCACTTATAAGAGGCCATCATTAGCTAAGAAATAGAGTGGTAGAACAGTGGCATAGGTTAGGTACACAAGATACACTAGTAAATGATTATAGTAGTGTACTATTTGATAAATCCAAAGACTTCAGTTTCTGAGGGAAGAACTCACTAGTTGGCAAAACTGCTGGGAAAACTGTAAAACAGTATGGCAGAAACTGGGCATAGACAAACATCTCACCAATTGCCAAAATTAGGTCAAAATGGGTACATGATTTAGACATAAAGGATGATACCATAAGCAAATTAGGAGAACAAGGAATAGTTTGCATCTCAGATGTATGGGAAAAAGGGAAGAATAAGTGACCAAACAAAAGACAAAGAAAATTGTGAAATGCAAAGTGAATATTTTTGATTAAATTAAATTAAAAAGATTTTGCACAAACAAAACCAATGCAACCAGATTAGAAGGAAAGCAGAAAGGTAGGAAATTATGTATGTATATAGATATATAATAGGCAGTGTTTCTGATAAAAGCCTCATTTTTCAATTATGTAGAAAATCAAGTCAAATTTACAAGAGTACAAATAATTCTCCAATTGACAAATAGTCAAAGGATATGAACAGGAAGTTTTTTAGATTAGGAAATTAAAACTATATATAGCTATATGAAAAAAATATTCTAAATCATTATTGATTAAAGAAAGGCAAATTGGGGGCAGCTAGGTGGCGCAGTGGATAGAGCACCAGCCCTGAAGTCAGGAGGACCTGAGTTCAAATCTGGTCTCAGACACGTAACAGCTGTGTGACCCTGGGCAAGTCACTTAACCCCAATTGCTTCAGCAAAAAAAAAAAAAAAAAAAAAA
>JAJPUD010020698.1:0-24229 GCA_023553655.1 Myrmecobius fasciatus | reverse complement strand
TAGTTTGATAACTTTTTGAGCATAGTTCCAAATTGCTCTCCAGAATGATTGGATCCATTCACAGTTCCACCAACAATGTATCAGTGTCCCAGTTTTCCCACATCCCCTCCAACAGTTATCATTATCATTTCCTGTCATTTTAGCCAATCTGACAGGTGTGTAGTGGTATCTCAGAGTTGTCTTCATTTGCATTTCTCTGATCAATAGTGATTTGGAGCACCTTTTTATGTGACCAGAAATAGTTTCAATTTCTTCATCTGAAAATTGTCTGTTCATATCTTTTGCCTTGTCTTCTCTCTTTGCTTCCCCATCCACCTATCCCTCCCCCTTTATTTCTTTATAGATTTTGGAGGATGCTATACCTTTCATGATATATATGTAATGTTGCCTATTTGAACTCGTTCTTGATTTGAGCAGATTTTCAGAACTCTGAGCCCTGCTCCCTTCTCTAATGACTCTGTGTCTATTCTTTTTTCTGTACCTCATTTGTATAACATGATTACTATTTTTACCTTTATTCTGCCAATCTTTAGCTTACTATATTGTTGATGTAAAATTTAAACATAAAGTATACATTTCCCTTGTTAAAAATGAAAAAAAACAAAACATAAATAATTTGTCCATATTTAAAAAGTTTGTCCATGTTGAGTTCCTTAAAATTGCTCTTTGATATGGGCTTTTATGTGTTAAATTTTCTGCTAAGTTTGGATTTGGTTGATAGAAAGTCCTGAAAATCTGCAAATTTATTGAATGTCCTTTTTTCTCCACTCAGAATTATCCTGGATACGATATTTTTGACCACAGGCCTAGTTCTTTTGATTATAGAAATGATTCCAGGACCTGCAGTCTTTTATCGTAGCTGCTGATAAATGTTGTACAATTCTAATTATAACTCCAGCATTTTTGAAGTTTTTTTGTTATTTCTTGAAAATTTTTCTCTTTGATCTGGAGGTTTCAAAATTGGGCATTAATATTCCTATATGTTTTCCACAAAGGATTTCTTTGAGCTGGTTATCAGCAGATTTTTCTATTTCTACTTTCCTCTCATATTCTATCACTCCAGAACAATTTTCTAAGATTATTTCCTGCATTATTGTGTCAAGGTTCTCTTTTTGGTCACAACTTTTTGGCAGTCCAATTATTCTTATGTATTCTCTGATCTGTTCTTTAGATCTGTTTTTCTTATAAGACGTCTCATATTCTGTTCTATTTTCTCATTCTTTATAATCTGCTTTGTCATTTCTTGATCTCTCATAGTTTCACTGGCTTCCCCTTGCCCAATTCTAATTTTCAAAGAGTTATTTTCATCTTTGACAAAAACTTGTTTTTCTTGGATGCTTTTAATTTTTTTTCTTTAACTTTTCCTCAAAAGTCTCTCATTTGATTTTTGAATTCTTCTATAAATTCTCTCTGGGCAGGGAGTCATTTCACATTACTCTTAGAGTAGAAGCTTTTTTTTTTTTTTTTACTAAAATGTCCTCCTCTGAAGATGAATCCCAGTCTTCCCTATTTCCATAATATATTTCAATGATAGGGTTCTTCTTTGCCAGTTCATTATTATTATTAATAAGAGTATTAGTGTAAGCACCTGGAGTGGGGGATGGTGCCTCAAGCTTCAACTCTCCATTCTGACCCGGATCTCCAAACAAAGAGCTCCATCCTCCTACAAATGCCCAAAGCCAGCAATGCCCCTGCCCTGCTACTTCTGCACTCACCAGGTGCTGGTTCCTTCTGCTCAGAGGAGTGTCAGTAGCCCAGCTGGGTCTGCCATTCCTAATCAGTTGAGGCTCATTCTGTCTTCTGGGATTCAACAAACAGTTCAGGAGATGAAAGTCTCTGCTCCAGTCACAATCAGCTAATATGAGGGATTCCCATTTGTAGATTTTGTATAGCTAGCCTGGAGGATTTTGCACTTCAGACAGATTAATCCTGGCCTGGGGTCTTTCTTCAGATCTTGTGGAGTTGAATCTAGAGGATCCCTGTTCTGCCCCAAATCTTAATTTTTCACTAGTTCTATGTTCACCCTGAGGTACAAATTTTTTTTCTATTTGTGAGGAAAATCAGGAGAGCTTTAAATTTACCAACTTACTCCTCCATCTTTCCAGAATCCCCCCTCAGGATTTCTTTTCATCATTCCATAATTCCACCCACATAATTCCAATATCAGGGAACTCAACAGAGATTATTTGATTCAACCCCCTGCCTGCAGCTCAACGTTTAAGCCAAATAATCCTGATTCAAAATGTCTCTATGCTTGTCAATCTTTTCCTTATATATCTGACAACCATAATTTATACCAGTTTCTTCTCATTTTTTTGTGGGTTTTTTTTAAGCATGCAGAATTTTTTCTTTTTTGTAATGGTTATTTTTTTTCCTGGGATCATACATATATATATATATACACATATATATATATACACACACACATATATATATACACACACATATATATATGTATGTATCCACACACATACATATATACCTATATATATGTTTAATATATATAGGTATATAATATAGTAATAACTATATGATTAAATTTATATATAGAACTTTATGTAGTTATATATGCATATTTATGGAGAAATATCTTGGGCTCATCCTGAAAGACGAAGTCCTTGTTCACCCACAGCATGGGCATCATAGGCTGAGCAGGCTGTGGAAAAAGGATTATCTTCCTCTTTCCCTTTTAGATCTTTTAGAGCCAAGAACTGCATTTGGAGTTTTGATCTGTTTATGCTTATTTTCAGTTCTAGGTTCAGGCAGTTGAGTGCCTAGAAACTGGAGTTTGGCCTAGTTTGATTTTGGAGGCAGGATTCCTGGCTTGATTTTGCCCCTTACCCATCAGGGAAGCCCTAAGTGCTGAGAAGCAAGCCCAGGGAGGCATTCGACTTGGAACTTGGTTGGATCATTCTATAAAAGAACAGGAATTAAGCTGTGAATCTAATTCTCTCTCTCTCTCTCTTGCTCAAGAACTGAAGTATAAAAGGGAATTATGCCCTTCAGGTGTTAGAAAGGAGAATGTTTATATATTTCCTATACTATAAAAGTAACTGTTACTTTATAAAAGCTAGTCTGACTGTTAAGAGTACAAATGGAACTGGAATGTAGGAGATTCCTAAAATTAAGGAAACACAATTTGGTGAGGGCCAGTGTAAGACTGTTACATATATGTGGTATGATGATAGGTAAACTTTCCTGTCATTTAATGCATTTTCTCTTTCCTTGAGGGACCAGATATATAAGACATATTTTGTGTATATAATCTGGTGCTATTACTTATTTACACATATGAATATAAAACCTTTTTTTATCTTTTTAGACAGAAAAAAATATTTAGGAACATTTAAGAGTCAACAAGTGAATTCAAATAATCCTAGTTCTAGTGTCAGAATATATACTTTAGATCGATTTATTCATTTCTACCTTTATCAAAGCTGATCTATTTAAATTGTGAACAATATTTCTTTGCTCTTCACAGTTCTTACTAGGGGCTTCCTTCCAGCATCCTGAATTTTTCTGGGGACTACCTTTCCTGGTTACTAACCAATATTACATTGAAACTTAACTATCTTATATCTCCTCTTATTAGAATCAGGTTTTCAACATCTTTGATGTTGATAATTAGATAATTTCTTTTTAAAAGTACTATTATGATGAAGGATGAACTCCAGAAGAAACTTTCTTTCCCTCACAATCATGGATCTTTTCTTAAATAATTAATTAATATTTTGGCAGCAGCTTCTTGAAGAATACCACCTTTGTTGCCAAAGACGGGTGAGAATTTCAGACCAGATAGAAGGTAAAGTGGAACTACAGAGATCAGTTGGAGGAGATATTTGAGGCAGGGAGAATTTTGTAACTCTAATCTCATTATGGTACATAGGAAGCTGTCTATTTTTTCTATATTTCTCACATTATTCTAAGGAGAACATCTTATGATCTCAATTGGATCTTTATTTCTCTTGCATATTTGTGTGTTTGAGTTTGTGTATACATTCACATTTATATGTGTGAAATCTGTGATTTCACTTCACTGGAATTTCATATACCTGTGCAGATTACATCCTATTTAAAATTTAGTAGATAAGTTTTGAGGGGTTGGTTGCCTGAGGCCCATAAAAGCCATATGCTTTCTATGTGTACTCACAGTTAATAAGTGTTAGGGACAGACTTTGAACCCATGTTCTAGCACTCAATCCACCCTATCTCTCATATTTACATATACTTTGGCAACGTCTATCTATTATGCCGTGAAGAATGAGCCAGCCAGATCTGACTCAAGTTCTCCTTCTATTGCATAGTGACCCTGGGCAAGTCACATAATATCTCATTAATCCAAGTACAATCTGATGATTCACCCTGTCTATTGTATGAGGACTATACATTTCCAGCTAGGAGGAACCATCTAAAGTTTGTTTTTTGTTTTATGGACTTTGAGAAGCCAGTGTCATCTCTACACAAAGATGAGGGATAACAATAGGACTTTAGTGAAGAATATTTCCATTTCTGTCGATGACTATGATTACTGTTATAGCTGCATACACATATAATGCATATTATTTTAGTAGCCATATTTACTAATAATCTGGTTGGGATTCATGGCTGCAAAATTGTAAAGTCCTTGCCAGTTGGGATAATTTTCTCTTAAAGATGCAATGAAGCCATTTTCTGGATTTAATTGGTCCAAGGAATTTAGGCTTTAATGTTAATTCAGTTTCCCAGTTGCCTTAGGCATAAAAGACCAACTCACAAGTACTTGGTGATTTGCTTTTGGAAGCTGACTGCTCCATTATTCTGAAAAGTACAAAGGTGAGAGGAGATTTGTATCTAAATCAATCAAGTCTGTATCTGTTGAATATTTTTTTCATACTATTGTTGAGTAAATGTCCTTTTCTTCTAAGTTCTATGATCTATGAATGTTTCATTATTGCTCCAATCTCAAGTATCAACCATAGCACCTGCCCAGGTCAGATCCAGAACATATGAAATCACACACACACACACTACATATTCATCGGTACACACATGTGAATGTGTGTATGTGTATGTGTGTGTATAAGACACTTAAATATAGACTAATTTAATAGGCCTGCTTAACTCCAGAATATAGACAAAACTATCTTTATGGATGATTTAGAATTTCAGGAAAACTATATAGTGCTGTCTGAGCCTTAATTGTGAGAATTGCTGTGTTTGCCAGGTTAAAGTAGTTTAACACAGTGGAAAAAAAAATGATAGGGGAACTGAAATGGGAAAAGTTTGATCCTGGAAAGTATTCAATAAAATAACTTGAAATTTTGAGGAATCTTGTATTTGGAATCATTCCTTTTTTTTTTTTTTTTGGAGTATTTTAAATACTCCAAACAATATACATGGCACAGGAACAGAAGGTTCTGAGAAGTGGGAAGGAAGTGAAGCCTCTAAATCACTGAATTATAGAGTACCAGAGTATGTATTTTTTTTTTTTTTTAAAGAGGTAGCACAATATAGTAGATAGAATGCTGGAAAGTCAGCAAGACCAGGTTCAAGTGCTTCCTCTGACACAAAGTGTGTAAAGATAGATGACTTACACTTCTCGAGACTGAGGGTCCTCACCTGTAAAATAATACCTCATAATAAAACTTGTAGTTATTTCACAGAATGGCTATGAATATGAATGAATTAAAGAATAAAAATTTATTAACAGCTTACAGAGCCAAACTCTGAGATATCAAATAGAAGCAGAAACCATTTCTATCCTTGAGGAGCTTATGGTCAATGAGATAACCTCAGGATTCTGTCCTGGATTTCCTTCTTTTCTCTATCTGTACTACTTCATTTGGTGATCTCATTAACTCTCATGAATTTAATTATCATTTCTCTTCTGAAAATTCTCAATCTACCTTTCCTGCACCAAACTCTGCTTTTCAATCTTGCATCTACATCTACCTTCAGACAACTCTAACTGGATTTCTAATGAATAGATGTCTTAAATTCAACATGTCCAAAATAGAATCCCTTATCATTCCCCTAAACCTCCTTTTAAGTCCTAATTAAAAATTTCACTTTCTATAGAAAGCCTTTCCTCTGTTGATTATTTCTTATTTATTCTTATTTTCCGTTTGTATGTTATCTCCCTCATTAGATTGTAAGCTTCTTAAGGTTAGGGATTGTCTTTTGTTTCTTTTTGTATCATCACTACTTAATACAATGCCTGTCACATGATAGGCACTAAAATATTTTCTGATTTTTGATAACAAAATATAAAACACCAAATTTTAAATCTCTATGTAAATATCAGCCATCACAATTATTCTTTTCTCAAGTTTTAGTCTTTGTTTTAGGTGATTAATTTCATTTATATGCAACCATTTTTTGGTTTAGAAATTTTCTCCAGGCTAGCCTTAGCTATGACCATTCTAAATTCTTCATATATCTCAGATAAAATTCTAAGGTTAATGTTCCTAAAAGGAAAATTTAATTAGAAAACTGATTAATTTATGTAATTATGTAAAATTCTATTTTCAAAGCTAATTATTTGTTAAATAGAAAGGTTTTGCCTCCATCATAGGATCATACAATTCACAGAATTTAGAATTAGAAGGAATGTTTGAGTCTAATACAATTCTCTCCTTTTCACAGTTAAGTGTTAAGTTAAGTTAAGGCCCACTATATAGAATGCTAAGTATATAGTGAAGAACTGAGTTTAAATCTAGCCTCAGACAACTCAATAGCAATGTGATCCTGAGGAAGTCATATGAATGATTTTTACTTAGTAAACTCTGTGATCAAGGAATAGTTAAGAATGTTAAATAAATGATCAATTAGCTTTGAGAATTAAAATATAGATGGACTTATAATTCATACCTTTGATCAAATTTCTTCCCTGACATAATTACCAGTTATACTCTAAAATAACATTTTATACTTATGTTCTAAGCCAGGGGCTAGATTTTTCACATCGATACATCACACAGGCGTGTTTCATGACCGTAAATTATTGGCATTATTTTCCAAAAGTCCTGTAATCCCAGACTCTACCTTATATTTTGCTGTACTATTGTCACTGTGATGATGTGCTAGCAATATTTTGATGTCAATCTAATCCATATAAATATCAAAACAACTTAAAAAAAAAAAAAGATGGGTTGTATGATTTTTCTTGTTCAGTGATATTGTTCCCGAGAAATACCAGCTGAGGAAAGGTTTCATTTCTTCAACAGTGCTGAGCAAGGGTATCTTACAGACTTGCTTAGGTTGGCAAATAGATGCCAGAGAAGTGCTGTATGACTGTGGCTTTCAGAGAATGGGGGCGTACAGGACTTAAACCAGTTGAAGAAAGAAATAGGAAGTGAAAGAAGGGGTGGAAAGACAAAAAGGTAAAGAGAGGAAGAAAAAAGAGGAAGAAGAGAAGCCCAGAAAAGGGCACAGAAGAAAGAAAAAAAAAAGAAAAAGAAAAAGAAACCATTTGCATGCAGAAAAGAGTATGAGAGACAATTTAGATGAATGTGAGAGAAAGTACCTACCATTGGAGTTCACGGTTTCTTTCCCTTGTTATGTGTTAGAGACTGAAACCAAGAGTAAAATGGTGATTAGTGAGAAAAGGTACATCAAAGTTTTGATAGAATAAATTACAACACCATGAAAACAAACTGCAGAGGAAGTGAGGTAACCTAGTGGACAGAGTGATGGGCCTTAAGTCAGGAAGTCTTAAGTTTAAATCTGGCCTCATATCTAGTTTTGTAATTTAGGCAAAACATTTAATCTCTGTCTATCTCAATTTTTCTAAAAATATATATATAATAATAATATATATATATTTATATATAGAGAGAGAATATAGAATATAATAATAGAAACTGCATTGCATGGTTATTGTGAGAATTGGATGACATAATATTTTCTTTTAATGTTGTATTTTATTTTTCTTTTATTAAATATTTTCCAATTATATATTTTTTTAATTTTTTGGACATTTTTATTTAAAGTTTTGACTTTTTTTTTCAGGCAATTGGGGTTAAGTGATTTATCATACAGCTAGTAAGTTAAGTGTGTGAGGCCAGATTTAAACTCAATATTCTATCTATTGTGCCATCTAGCTGCCCCTTATTTAAAATTTTAAGTTCCAAATTCTATCCCTCTCTTTCTCCCTTCCATCTCTCTTCCTCTCATCCTTCTCCCTGAGCCAACAAGCAATCAGACATAGCTTATACATATGTAATCATGTAAAACATTTTCATAGTGATCATTTTGTACAAGAAGACTCAAATAAAAGAAAAAAATGAAAAAAAGTGAAAAATTGCATGCTTCTATCTATATTCAATCAATATCAGTTCTTTCTCTGGAGGCAGATAGTATGCTTCATCATTAGTTCTTTGAAATTATCTTGGATCATTGTATTGCTATTCCCAATTCTTCATTGAATAAAATTGCTGTTACTGTGTACAATGTTCTCCTGATTTTGGTTACTTCACTATGTATCAGTCCATGTAAGTCTTTTCAGGGTTTTCTGGAATTATTCTGCTTGTCATTTCTTATAGCACAATATTATTCCGTATGAATCATTTACCACAACTTGTTTAGCCATTCCCAATTGATAGGTGTCCCTTTGATTTCCAGTTATGAGCCACCACAAAAAGAGCTGCTATGAATATTTTTGTACAAATATTTTTGTACAAATTTCCCCCTTTTTTGAGTATCTTTAGGATATAGACCTAGCAAAGGTATTGCTATGCCCTTTGATCATAGTTCCAAATTACTCTCCAGAATTGTTGGATTAGTTCAAAATTCCACCAATAGCGCATTAATGTCCCAGTTCTATTCACTGATGATGATATGACAACCCCTTAGTAATATTGGGAGAGGGACCTTAGAACTTAATATCTAGATTTAAAGCTAAGTCTCCAAAGAGTCTAAAATAGGGAAATCTAAAAATATTTATATTTTCTTGCTTGTATGTGCCAAATTACCTGATGGATTTGACCAACATTATCTCCGTAATACTGTGATACTGTATTAGATCTGGAATCAGGAAGATCTGGGTTCAAATTTGACCTCAGACACTATTTATGTACCCTGGCATGTCACTCAGTGCCCTCATCTGTAAAATGGGAATAATAATAACACCTACCTTCCAGTGTTGTTATTAGGCAAACATGAGATAATATTTCTAAAGCTCTTTGGAAACCTTAACATTTATATGTAAATGTACATAAATTTTAGATATTATTAAAAAGGTTCTGTGGATGTGATGCTTTTAAAGACTTATTGTCTAAATAGATCAAAGTTTTCTTCTACCTTTTCACTGGACCTAGAGAACGGAAAGCTCTCTATTTGCATAATAGCTAATCCAGCCTGGTAATTAGGCACTGAACAAAGGAGTTTCATGATAGCATTAATTATTATTGGTTGAGAGTGGCTAGGAAACCAAGTTTGGGATAAATAGTGATGGAAATTCTGGGCGAGGGAGATTGGACAGGGAAGAAAGCAATCCTAGAACTTACAATCCAATCAATTATGTAACCATATGTAGATGAGAGTCAGAGCTCCCAGAATATGTAATTGTTGTTCCTATTATTGACTAACATATAACAGCAAAGACCAAATCCTTTTCCTAGGGGTTTACCATTGAAACTAGACAGATGGCCTTTGCATCTAGTCTTAACCATGGGAAAGTGAGCTCAGGAGAATTTGGAGTCTCTACAAAAAGAACTGCATGAATAATGGATCCAGTTACATTTTTGCTTATTTCCACAACAATCACAGAGAGCAGTACAGGATACTGTAATTTGTCAAGGCCCCAAACACAACACAACACAACAAAACAGGTCTGTTGTTAATAATGGACAAATGGTCAGCAGCTGCAGCAAAGTTTCCACCAAAAAAAAAAAAACAAAAAAAAAAAAACCTGGAGAATTTTTTTTTTTTTTACTTGCTATTTTCTAATCACTTTTCCAGAATACAAGTTTTTCCATCTCCTCCACTGACTATATCCAGGCTAACTATTGATTCAGGGGTCGTGGGCTTCTTTCTGTTAGATGCATTTTTAAAATTGCACTTCTTCCCACTTTGCTATCTTTTGATATTCCACTCTTTCAGCACACATGTGTCATTAAAGTTGGCACATTAGCTTTAACAGTCAAAGTAAATGTTTTGATTATATGGTCCATTAGAAAGACTTCTGTTATATTGCTTTACCTACACACACTTTCCAGTGTTCCATTCGGCCCTGTGCCCTACTTCAAGTCTGCTGCTAAGAGCTGCCCAACAAACTGACAAACAGAGGGACATGAAATCTAAAACCCAGGTCTGATTACAAAGCCAACTTGTAAGCCAGGTGGACCCGGCATCCTCTGGATGTTTGAAAACATTTTTGTCAGAGCAGAACGGAGGCTGCTTTGAGCAAACCAGAGCTGATGCTGGAGCATGTAAGGAGAAACAGGCAGAGGAGGGTGGATGCTTGATCACTTGGGGCTGAAACCTGAAGACCAAGCGAAACTAAGGGAATAGGAGGTCCATGTGATGGAGAAAGAAGTTTTGTGAGACATTTCTGTAATCGAAACTGATGAGATATACAGTTCCACTAAGAGTGCCTTCCTCTTTTTATCAGTGTTTATTTATATCATCATGCACAGTATAGTGTGCATAGTAAAACCTCCATAGTTTTGACTAACTGGTAACCTAGACCGGACCAATGCTGAAATGGACCTTTTTTTTTTTTTTGTTATGTTTTGAAGGGGATGAAAAAGGATTCCCATATTTATGTGTGTGCATGTTTGTATGCATATATATGCATATTATCTATCTTTGAAAAACTATATAGCTTATATTATGTATATCTTAAAAAATACACATACATCCATATTTTAGGAAATATTATACCTATATCTTATATTTTAAATATGCATATCTCTTAGGAATACATATATCTTAGGCAAAAGATATTTGTATATACACATGTATATATAATACATGCATAGATACATAGATACCTGTGTGGGTTTATGTATATAGAATTGTAAAGGGAACATTTGAAAGGAGAAAATATAGATAGATAGATAGATAGATATTATACCTATATCTTATGTTTTAAATATGCATATCTCTTAGTATTACATATATCTTAGGCAAAAGATATTTGTATTTACAATACATATATGGATACATAGATACATGTTTGTGTTTATGTAGATAGAATTGTAAAGGGAATATTTGAAAGGATAAAAGAAATATATACAGATATTATACCTTTATCTTATGTTTTAAATATGCATATTTCTTAGGAAATACATTTATCTTAGGCAAAAGATATTTGTATATACAATACATGCATAGATACATAGATACGTGTGTGTGTTTATGTATATAGAATTGTAAAGGAAACATTTGAAAGGAGAAAAGGTTTTTAAAGTCTTACTAAAAAAAAAAAAAATCCCACTATTGACCCAACTATGTGCACATAAATAATATACAAGTAGTAACTATTCTTATCTAAAATGTCTTCAAGCGAATTTACCTCTGAGGTTAGCTTGTCTTACTCTATGTAACTAAAAATAATAAAATTCTATTTCTTTGAGAACATTTGGAAACTCAGACTGTCTACTCATCCAGACTGACCTTTTCCCAATTAATTTGAATTCTTGAGGGATTACTGCCTTGGTGTATACCTGTATAGAAAAAAACTACAAGTTAGAAGAAGGCACATGTTTAGTTTCCAAGTTCAGTCTTAATACTTGAAAGTTTGAATATAACTATATTATGGTTTTAGAAAAAAAGAAGGAAATGGGAACATTCTGCTTTGAGTTGCTTAATCCCAAAAGTTTTTTTTTTTTTTCATTTGTTTTTTGTTTTGTTTTGTTTTGTTTTTTTGATGTATTTGGTGAAATATAAGTAGGCAAAGTCAAGCTGGTTCATCCTGTTAGCTACACTTCTACCACTTGAGCAAACAGGGAAAAAAAAAAAAAGAAAATCAATGCACTTGAGAAGTTAATTTTTAGAGGCATTTTAAGTTAGACTCTAGACTTCAAACTCCTCTTCTAAAAGCTTTTTCTTGACTGTACAAATGAGATTTGTTTCTCTGTCTGGAGTCAGTGTCAAATGAAGTCCAACACTTCAAAACTTCCAGTTTCAATGTTGAATAAAAATTATACTCAAAAGAGAGAGGAGCATCTGAGCAGATTTCAGAAAAATCACTTTGTCTCCTTCTGCATCTATATTTGATGCTCTTAGTTTAGAAGTGTCAAAAGGCTCATTGCCTTAAATTGACTAAAATGGAGCACTGGGGAAAATAGTTTTCAGTTGATATTTTGAAGAGAGAGCACTAGGATTTTTTAGAGTTAGAAGAGACTGTAAAGATCTCTTAGTCCAACTTCTTCATTTTACATAGAAGAAAATTGAGGGTTAAAGAAACAAAGTAACTTGGCCATGGTCACACAAAGTGACCTAGACCTGATCCAGTGTAAAACAATGAATGTGGCTGTGTCCTCACTTAAATTTTCTGAACTATTTGCATAACAGATTTGCAAGTATATAGTTTTTATTCTACCCAGATAACTTTATTTTTCTCTCTCCTCTTTCTTTTCACTCATTCCTTAGAATTTATCTCAGCCATAGGGCACACCTACCTCGAAATATGAGTTTGCTTTGCTAAATTAAACTTTGTCTTTTCTATTTCTCCCCAATATAAAGAGATGTATTCAAATTCATTTATTTGTTTATTCATGCAACATTTAATAATGATTGAAACCCTATTATATCTAATGTACTGTATAAAGACTGGAGGGAAATAAGAAAGTGATCTCTACCTCAAGATCTAAAGAGATTGGAGAAATAATTAGATCGACTTAAAACAAACCAAAGGGTTGAAGTTCATTGACAAGGTACAAAGTATTAAGAGAGTCCAGGCCTTTCTGGGAAAGGATATTGTATAATTAGACTGCACTGGTAATAGAATCAATCAAGGAATGTCCCTAAGAGAAATAAGCATCTTAGAATGAAGAGCACAGACTTCATAGAGCCTAATTTTATTTTATTTTTATAAAATTATTTAACTTCAATTTTCTGATCTAAGACAATATTCTTGAAGGCAGAAGACACTTCATAATAACCAGTTCTATTGGATTTCCTCAGTATAACCTAATGAAATATTTGTTGAACCTGACAAATTTACTACCTACTTTGAAATTAACCACCTATTTGGGGAGATTTATTAATTACTACTAATTATACAAAGTCATTTGTACAATTGAAGAATAATGTATATGTCTATGGCTAACAAAAAGTGCTTATTTTATGTGCTGCAAAAATAGAAACACTACAATGACTTTTGCTTCATCCTCTATATAATATTTGTCTCTGACTCTAAAAGGTAATTTGTGATTATCATGTTAGATAAAGAGGAAATTGAAAAAATTACTAAATAGTGAAGAGGAATTAAGAAGCCTCTTGATGAGGGTGAAAGAGGGGAATGCAAGAGCTGGCTTAGGGTTTAACAACAACAACAACAAAAAAAAAAGATTTTGGCAACTGATCCCATCACTTCCTGGCAAATAGAGGGAGAAGAAATGGAAGCAGCATCACATTTTAAATTCTTGGGCTTAAAGATCACTGAGACAGCAGCCATGAAATTAAAAAAAAAATTGCTGCTTGGAAGGAAAATTATGGAAAATCTGGAAAGCATACTATAAAACAGAGATATTACCTTGATGAAAAAGGTTCACATAATCAAGGCACGTATATAGCAATGTATGTTGGTGTGAGTTGGAATCTAAGGAAAGCTGAGTGCCACAGAATCAACACATTCTAAATGGGTGCTAGAAAAGACTTTTGAGAGTCCACTGGACAGAAAGGAGGTCAAGGAGGTCAAATCAAAACTTAAAGAAATTAATTCAGATTCTTTACTGGAAGATTAAATATTGAAGCTGAAGCTTAAATACTTTGGCCACATAATGAGAAGATGGGACTTATTGGATGTTAGGAAAGATTGAAAACAAAAGGGAAAGGGAATGGCAGAGGATGAGATGGATAGGTAGTGTCATGGAATTAATGAACATGAAGTTGGAAAGACTTTGAGAGATAGTGAAGGACAGAAGGGTCTGGTGTGCTATGGTCCATGGGATCACATAAGAGCCAGACATGACTCAATGACTAATAACAATCTCTTTGCAGTTAGAGACTTTTTTTTTTTTTTTTGCTGAGGCAATTGGGATTAAGTGACTTACCCAGAGTCACACAGCTAGGGAATGTTAAGTGTCTGAGATCAGATTTGAACTCATGTCTTCCTAACTTCATGGCTTGTGCTCTATCCACTGCACCACCTAGCTGTCCCTTGTTTGTATCTTTTATCCTCAATATTTAGCAGAGTGCCTGGTACAAAACAGGCAAACGGGGGTAAATGACTTACCTAGAGTCACATAGCTAGTGTTTGAGGCTAGATTTGTTTAGCACGGGAGAGCAGGTCCTAAGTATTTTCTTCTTTCCTCCTTTTTTTCTTTCTTTCCTTTTTCCCTTGCAGTTGATAGCCTATTAAACCCCTTTCTGCTTTAGATCTATGAATCCTTTAGTAATCCCTGGGTTTGCCAGAAATTGGAGCAATCATAGGTTAAGTGACTTGCTCTGGGTCACACAGAGTGCTTCAGGCTCATTTGAACTCAGATCTTGACTCCATCCCAGCAATCTATTAACTGTGTCACCTCAAAGACATACTTAGATAGAGTCAGGAGTAAAAGAGTCTTTTGACTCCCCAGTCAAAATGCTAAATTGCTATTACCTAGAGAAAGGAATACCAACCTAGGAAATGGAAGAATTATTTCAAATCCCAGATTCAGTGGTGATCACTCATCTTCTGTGGTACTTAGTTTCCTTATCAGTAAAAGGAGAAAACTGAATCTTGTATTTCAAAGACACCAATAAAATAAAAACTTTTTTTTTTTGCGGGAACATCATAACAATCAATTATGATTGATTTAGAAACAATTGACATATTTAGTGACATTGACTTGGCCTCCATTTTTCCTCTGAATTTTGCTTCTATTATAGAAATATATTGACTATTTCTTATTTGTGATTTTCTTTATCCTCTTAGACTCCATGACTTCCTTTAAGACTCAAATACTACTTCTTCTAGGAGATCTTTCCTGGTCCCCTCATCCAACCCCCAACCCATATAACTTTAAAATTATCTTTATTTACTATGTATATTATCTTTATGCTATTTTCCCCCTCCTCTTAGATGTGAGTTCCTTGAAGACAAAGACTAATTTTTGAAGGGTGAGCCTAGTACTTAACATGATATTCAGCACAAAACAAACTCTTTTTTAAAAAAAGAAATTGATAAAAACATTATAATTCATTCTTTTTTTAAAGCAAATAAATAACAAAGAACCAGTTTACTAACTTAACTTTTTTTTTTTTTGAGGGGGAGAGTCTAGGCTTAACATTTTAACAAGTATAAAAACTTAATAAATTACCAACAATCATACAAAGCAAGATTACATCCTTAATTTATTTTGAACTAGAAATATATTACTCTTAATGTAGTGACACCTCTTTCTACTAAATACTTTTTTAAATTGAAATTAAAAAACATTCACCTTGCATAAGCAAAACATGGTTCATATTTTAAACAAAAAATGAAAAACAGGATTCGGGCTAAAATTTTGCCTTAGTGCTATTAAAGGATAACTATTCACCTTATATTAATTTTAATAAAAAGTGAAGTACATGCAGAAATTTACAGCAGCTTTAAAGACCAAAAAAAAGTTATATTAATATAGTTCCAACAATAACGTCAAAAGTCTATGACAAATAATAGTTTCATTGAGTGATTTAATAAATACTTTAGATTAGGTACAGTTATGCTGAAAGAATTCTTTTGAAATCTTGAAAAAAAGTTCCCATTAATCCTTTAAAATGGTGCTTGTTATAGCTTAATGTTTCTGTTAAATGTGTGTGTTGAATTACTTTTTAACCAAGTGTAACAACTGCTTCCTTACTATTTTATTTTTAAGGACTTTACCTGGCCATCTTTTCCACCTTCTACTCTTTCTTGACCAGTCTCAACAGTTCTCTTTTTAGTGTTTTTCTTCTATTAATTATTTTAATTATTATTGATATGGATTAGAAGTTACCCATTCTATTGAGGTTATAGGGTGCAATAAGATTCTCCTCATACTAGGCCATCAAAATTTATGGGGTTACTCACCAAAATGATGGGGGATGAGATGAAACACCAAAAAAATTGGGGTTATAGGCTGGTATTGTGAGTCATCTCAAAAGAATTTGTAGGCTTAGACATCCTCCAAATCAAGAGGCAAAGATTTTATTATGCTGCTAAGAGTAGGTTAAATCCATAATTATCTTTAGTGAGGAAAAGGGGTTTTAGCAGTTACAAGAAAAGACAAATTCCCTATCAGTAACCAGGAGGAAGATGCCATTGAGAATGAATGGCAAGGGGGAGGGGAATTACAGTGTTAATCCTAAAAAAAGGAGTTTGGATCCTAATTGGCATTAACTATTTTGACTCTTATAAGAGAACTAACCCCCCAAAAAAAGTTGTGAGGGAGGGGAATTACACTATTGAATGGCAGGCTAGCCCTAAAAGGGAACTAGCATCCTAAAAAGAGTTAGTGGGGAATCTATAGTATGAGCAGATCTCTTATAGGGAAATATAATCTCAGTGGTTTGACATCATAACTTGGTTTTCTGAGTAGATACAGATGACAAAAAAGGAAAATGATAAATGCTGGGGGATTTGTGGGAAAAAAGGCAGTCTAGTTGATGGAGTTGTGAATGGGGACAACCATTCTGGAATCTGGGTGGTTAAAGAATTTGGAAGTTTTTATTCTTTCTTATAAGGGACAACCCTCTGGGGAGGGCAGAGAAAGGGATATAAACAGAAATGATGTTGATGTTAAAGACAAAAGATATCATTAACAATTAAAAATTTAAAAAGAAAAGAGAAGACTGGAATTAGAGATTTTTTAGATCCCTTCCAGCTCTAAACTCCTAAAAACATTTATGAACAATTCTGTCTCAGCATTGTAGCTTTTGTGTATATGTTACAAAGTTTGGTCTGAGAGAAAGTGATCAGAACTTAGGTTCAAAAGAATGTCATGATTTAAAATATGACTATGAAACACCTAGACCATAACTGCATTTATAATTCACATAGTACCTAAAATTTACTCTAATTCACTGGTAAGAGTAGAGAACATGACAAGCCAAAACAGAAAAAATTCCTTCCCCAAAGAGTGCTTGACTCAATATGTGAAAACTAAAATGTTTTTCTGGATTGGGAATTGGCTTAAACTCCTGAAATTCATGTTGGCGGTTCCATTTCCTCCAATCCACCTAAAAAATGTTTTCTCAATTATATTCAGTCATCTGACTTTTAACATGGATACCATTACTATTCAAAATCATCTTTTCTTTAAGGATGTAGGTCTCCTTAAATAAGAAACTATTATTATTATTAACATAGTGGAAAGAGCACTGGTTGTGCAGCTAGAGTACCTGGGTTCAAATGAGGCCTCTTATTCTTACTTATTGTGTGAATTAGTAAGTTAATCAACTTCACTGGGCCTCAGTTTCCAAAAAACAAAGCTATGAGACTAAATGGCCTTTGAGGTTTCTTTTAGATTTATAATTCCAGCATCCTGCAAATTTTTTTTTACCTTCTTTTTTTTTTACCTTCTTCAGCATATGAATATGGGCTCATTGTTTAAGATTAGAAGCGTATTTTAGAAGGGACCTTATTGATTAATTTATTTATTCATTCAATAGATATTTATTAAGCATTTACTATGTGCCAGACACTGGGAATACATAGAAATAAAACAGTGCCTTAAGATGCAAAGCTCAAAGACTTATATACTAAGGTAGGAGGAAAAGGGGTGGAGTAAATTAAACATTTATACAGATAAGACAAGACAAATAACTCCTAGTGGTGGCTGGTGGATAGAGTTAGATGGGTTGGCAGAAACTACACCAACACAGACTTATGAAAAAAGTGGTAACTGAACTGAACTTTGAAGGAAGCCAGGAATTATAAGAGGTAGAGACAAGGTGGGGAGTGTATTTCAGACATGGCCTCGAACATGTTCAGAAGATGAAGGGGGAAACTTCAGATATTAAAGCAATGAGGGGAAAACACAATTCTGGAAATAAAGTTTGAGAACAGGTTGTAAAGTCATTAACTACTCCTTTCCTCCTTAAAAGCTTTTATTTTATCCTGGGGAAATAGGGAACTACTGAAGCTTTTTGAAAGGGGGAGTGATGTGGTCCGAGTTGATCTTAGCTCATCACCTTCATTTGTGGAAATTGAGTCCCAGAAACATGAAGTGATTCAGTGTAAAGTCACATAGGTAGTAAAAGAGTAAGTAATAAAGTTGGGATTCAGGTCCAGATATCTGGTGTGAAATCCAGGGCTTTTTTTCATCCCTAATTAGTATCCATCTACTTGAGAATTAAGAACAAAGATTTAGGGATCCAGGGCTAGTCTTTCCAGGGCTAAGTACTTTCTATGATTATTTTTCATGGACCTCCATCTGAAGCCTCTTAAAGCTCTATTTTAAAAGTCTGCCTTTAAAATAAAATATTTAAATTAGAATGTTAATGTTTGGTCCTGTCTGATGTTTTTGTGATCCCATGGACCATACTGCCCATGAGGTTTTCTTGGTAAATATTTGTGGTTTGCCATTTCCTTCCCCAGAGGATTAACTAAGACTAAGTGCCTTGTCCAGGGTCACTCACACACTAATGTCTGAGGCTGGTTTGAGATCTGAATTCAGGTCTTCCGGACTCCAGACCCCTGAATTATTATTTTACAGCCTTCAAAGAAAAAGACTGAATTTCATATATCTATGTTTTTATAACAAGAAAAGGATGTCAAGGAGAAATTTCTCTAAGGTCTTAGAAAAGGATTTGACTGTAACTTCACCCAAGTCCAAGTTTGTTTCCCTTTGGATCCTGGGCAATGTTTCAGTTGTTCTGTAGGGGACATAGCTGGATGCCCTTTTTATTGGAGAAAAGGGTAGAACCCTCCCTTATAAACAAATCATTTTGATTTTAATAGTTTCCATTATGAATGCAAATTTTTGAGGTTTGTAACTTTTTTAAAGACACTAAACTTGATTCTTGAACTTGAAATCTGAAGGTTAGGAGAAGAGAAGAGGGATCAAGGTGGCAGAGAGTGAAATAAAGTGAATTTTTGTGTATATCTATGCTCTAAACTGTGTCACTGCCCTAATCCTAGAGCCAGAGGGATAGAATCATAAAAAGTCAATAAGCATTTCTTTATTAAGTGCCTATGTATCAGGTGCCGTGCTAAACACCAGAGATATGAAAAGCAAATAAAAAACAAAAAAGACAAAAACCAGTTTAATATATCAGACTACATACAGATAACTATGTACAAATGAAATATATACAAAATAAAGAGGAGATAAATCTCAGAAGGAAGGCACTATAGTTAAGGAGGAAACGGTTAAAAACACTTTGAAATACTTTTAAAAATAATATTTTATTTTTCTTGAATTTTATGTAAAAACAATTTTTAATATTCATTTTTAAAAGTTGACTTTCAAATTTTCTTCTTCTTTTCTTCATCTCCCCCCTTCCCTGGTACAGTAAGCAATCTGATAAAGGTTATACATGTTTAGTCATGTAAAACATATAATAGATACTTTTTACAGAAGATTGGACTGAGATTTGAAGGCTGGCAGAAAAGCCAGGAGGCAGAGATGAGAAGAGGAGAAGGAACTCCAGGCATGGCAGACAACTAAGGAAAATGCTTGTAGCTGGGAGATGGAGTGTCTTGTGTGAGGGAAAAACAAACAAACAAAAAATTTCAGTGCTGGTAGCAGTCTTACAGATCTATAGAGGAAACTGATACTCAGAGAGGAAAAATGCTGTCAGATAGTTTTTGAAACTTTGAACAGCTAGCTAGTCCCCTCTGATAACAGAGTTCTCTTTTAAGGGAATTTTTCTACTCACTCCCATATTCAGATACTGCTACATAGCTGGAAATATTATTGTTCTTTAAGAAACGACCAGCAGGATGATTTCAGAGAGGCCTGGAGAGACTTGCATGAACTGATGCTGAGTGAAATGAGCAGAACCAGGAGATCATTGTACATGACAACAACAATATTATAGGATGATCAATTCTGATGAATGTGATTCTTTCTAGCAATGAGATGATTGAAGCCAATTTCCATGAAGAGAGCCATCTACACCCAGAGAGAGGACTGTGGGAACTGAATGTGGATCACAACATAACATTCTCTCTCTTTTTGTTGTTGTTCACTTGCATTTTGTCTTTACTCGTTTATTTTCCTTTTTGATCTGTTTTTTTTTTGTGTGTGTGTGTGCAATACTAAATACCCTATGACTCTCTTGATGCTTTCTTTCCTGAATTAAACTCAAATATATAACAAGTCACTTAAGTATTTACTAAGCACCTACTGTGTTGTTAGGCATTTTACTAATTTCTAGATGAGAATGATCCAGCCATCCATATGTGTTGTCTCCCCCCATTAGAATGCTCAAGTTATACCCATCCCCTAACAGAGTTGATGGATTCAATTTACATCTTATGATTTTTCATTTATTTATTTAGTACAATTCCACTCTAACTAAAGAATGGGATCATCTTCATTGTTGGATTTGAACTGCAGCCTCAGATACTTTTTGGCTCAACAGGGTCAAATGGATAGCCTGTAATCTAAGGACTTACCACCTGACTGCATTTGAGAAGGTCATATAGCTTATGACTGGGTGATAAATTTGGGACTACATCAATTCTCAAAAATCGTATCTAGATGTTGTATGGAGAGATTGAAGGGAGTAATCATATATATAAAATTATAAATCTTTGAGGGATTGAATAAATAATGATGAGAGGAAAAGGGACTCTGGACCTTTTATAGACAGTGTAGATATAGAAAGGTTTTGGGTTGGTTAAGTCAAATCTGCAAATTGAATTAGGTTAATTAATTGAGTTAATTACATTGAATTACATGTATTAGCATTCTGGTTAGTCTGTTCCTGCCCATATCTCACCTGATTCTGAGCATTTGTAGAATCATAGATTCAGAGTGGGAAGTAACTTCAAAGGCTGTCTAATTAGCCTTCCCCCATTCCTGCCCTTTTGGATACAGAAACCCATAAATAGTCATTAATATACTCAGGGTCACACAGATAATAAGGAATAGAGCCAAGATTCAAACTCAAATGTTCTGACTTCAAATATTGTCTTCTGCTTCTTTTATTATAATCCAATAGCTCCAAGATCCAGACATTACTGGAATTGATTCCTGAAATTCTGAAAAGCCTTTTACTTTCCTTAGCATTTTAAGATATCAAAGAGTATCATAGAATTTAAATGAACTACCCATCTGTTCCCAAATTAATTATATATAGACTCATAATCATATGATCATATGCTTCAAATAATCCACATACCAATTCCCTACTGATAACTGTGTTAATTCCGTCCATAAGGACAGGGCCAAATAACAAGAAAAAATATTATCTGTCTGGTTTCATAATGCTGAAGACTGAGGAAATTTAGAGAAGGATCTACATTCAGGATGGATTCCAGGTTCAGAAGGAAGAAGGATGGGGTTTACAGACTGAGGAGCAGAATACCAAAGTAAGTTAAATCTTTTTCTTCCAATTTGAGACGTAACTCCATCTTGTTAGAGAGGATCTGATGGAAATACTACACCAAGAATATGAGGTTTTTTCCCCTCAGAAGTGCTTTGTGAGTCTGTAGTGATATAAAAATAGGGGCCTGTGATTTCACTGGAATAGAGAACTCTCAGGTGAGGAAGTTCCCTCTCCCAGTAGGTTTCTAGAACTTTGGGTTTTAGAGAGTTGCCTAAAGTGTGGAGAGGCTGGATGAATTGTACAGTCACCTAGCCTATATGTGTCAGGGGTGAAACTCTAACCCAGGACCTCTTTCCCTTGAGTCAGTTCTCCATCCTCTATACCATCCTTTCTTGATGTTGCTGGTAAAGGGATGGTCAATGTCAGGAATCATTGCTGGGTAGGCAACTTTGCAAACAGCCAATGCATGCTTCATCAAGAGCAAATGGGCTGTGTGATGTCAGGAAAATTGCAAAACCTATGCACTGATGTAAACCTTTTTTTCTCTGTGTTATGTATCAGCTGAGCTTCAACTAGTAGTCTAATTAAATAGTCTCTACACATGAGATATATTTGCATGGCCTTGGCTCTTTTAGCCCAAACTCTGTGTGTGTGTGTGTTGTATTCCTTTTTGGTAAGGTATTATCAAAATAGAAGACAATTTGTTAAAGTCTATGTTTGCACATAAATTTTTTCACATGCCGAGAATCCCTTGTTATGAAGCACCTATGAATTTGAAATATTAAAGAGCAGATATAAGGAGGCTACACTTAAAAGCTTGGTTCTCATTCTGTATTCAGAAACATCATACTAGTGAGCCCTGAGAAGTGCATTTAAAAAAATGTAGAAAAAGAATTTTGAAGCCTTTCAAAGGTATTAATTTAAGATATTAAAAGTGGGAATCAGGTGATATTAAATAGATGTTAATTAAAGGCTACTTATTTTTGTAGGAAAACTTACAACTTCATAAACAAGTAATAAACAGCTAAGCAAAGTGAGACTCCCACCCTAAGAGTGTGTTAGGTACTTTTGCATTGTGATACTTGCCTTGAGAATAGGTACTGTGCTTTGCACATAATATAAATACTTCTTCACTGACTTATTTATTCAGGTATATGGGTAATCCTGGGTTCCCAAAGATTATGTTAGCAAAGCACAGGTACATGCATGGCAGATTCATTATCATAAGAAAAGACCTTAGAAGACATTTTTAGCCCCATCACTTTTCAGATGAGGAAACTGAGACTCAGAGAGATTGCGTGATACACCACAGTCATACAAGAACAGGATGTGACAAAACTGGGTTTTGAATTTATTTTCTTAGATTACAAATTCTGTGTGCTTTCTAATATATTGCCTCCCAAACTGGGAAAACTTTACAAATAAAAACTCTTTGAGGGATTGTTCTTACATTTGGATTCAAGCAATTGACTTCAGTATCATAAGGTAAGGATTAGTTTGTCTGAAAAATAGGTTTGGGGATTTTATAGTGAATCATAAGTGCTGTATGGTCAAAAGTGTGCCCCCAAAGGTAATGTAATCATGAGATGCATTCAGTGAGGTATAAGCTTCCAAGAATAAAAAGAGGATAGCCCCTCTGAGCACTACCTTGGTCAGACTATATCTGGAGAATTATGTTTCATTTATAGCACCATAAGTTTCTAATATCATCTTCTAGAGGGGCATTCTGGTATATTTTCCCATTCTTCTACTCACTATTAGCTTTTAATGATTAAGTTCCTCCAATTAACCAATTAACATAGATTATTAGCTTTATTTCAAAGATATAGCAAGAATTAAAATTGAAACATTTTCCTTTCTTCCCTTAACATGTTGGTTCCTGGAAAGAGTGGGCTCAAACTTAATAGTTTTTCATAGTATATAGATCCCATCCAATTCATATGCAAGTGTAGTTACGTTATGAGTCCAAGTATCAGATAATATTGAGCTGAGTTCCAAATATTGATCCTCACTCTCCTAACCCTTGACATTGGACAGGAAGACTACAAAAACCAATCTAGACCCTGCTGGCATGCCAAGTAGAGAAGTTCTTCTTCACTATGTTTTTAGTAGAGGAGAGCCAGTTACAAAATGTTTGTTCTTATTCCCAGCTTCATGGGGGAGCTAAAACATTATCCATCCTCCTAAGAGCTGGGTCCATTGGTTAGTTCTCTATTACATGTGTATATTTACTTATTGTCAGTGAGTTTGGGAAATGTCTACTTCAACTATCTGAAGACTTTTCCTGGTGGAGTGGGTAGATGAGAACATTTTTCCTTTTTTTTTTTTTTTATATAAAGCTTTTTATTTACAAAACATGAGTGACCTTTCAACATTGACCTTTGCAAAAACTTTTTTTTTCCCAAGCTTTTCCCCTCCTTCCCCCCACCCCCCACCCCTAGATGACAGGTAATCTAATACATGCTAAATAGGATAAATTATATGACAAATACAATACATGTATACATATCTATACAGTTATCTTACTGCACAAGAAACATCAAATCTAGAAAGAGAAGAAGAAAAAAACAACCTAAGAAGGAAAACAAAATGCATGGAAATATTCACAGAAAGCGTTAAAATGCTGTGTTGTGGTCCG
>JAJPUD010020697.1:0-24230 GCA_023553655.1 Myrmecobius fasciatus | reverse complement strand
AGGGCGTGGAGGGGCAGCGACCTCGGTCTTGCTGTGATTCCCTGGCAGAAGCAGCCCCAGCCAGGTCGGGGTGGGGGGAGGGCCCGGATGGGACCCATGCCAAAGCCCGGGCACCCCTCCTCTGGACGAGGCTCCAGCGACCTGAGACGCAATCACTTCAGTAGTAGAGATTAGTCCTAGACTTTATTTTAGAAGGCTGGAGAAAGGGAGGTTGTTTCTATATATGCATATATATTATATATATATGGATGTATAAAATGGTCATTAATACGTTCTCTAAGGACGGGTGCAGATGTAGCTGACAGCTCTAACCCTAAGATTCACACCCACTTCCATTCACTCGGAGGTAGCACAGACTTGGACCACACGGGGAAAGGGGACACGCCCGTGTGCCCAAGCCCTCCACACCTCGCACTCAGAGCTCCCGATATTCACAATAATATACAATAAATACAGCTTTGCGATTCCGTGCGAGCCGGCGAGGCCTTGGAGTCTACCACCCAGCGGCCACGGAGGAGGCGCCCCGCGGGGAGGGGAGGCCTTGGGCCCGGCACTTGGACGGAGGCCAAGCAGAGCCCGGGTCCCATGCTCCCGGATCCCTTAGATGGTGTCAGGTTTTTCCTATTTCTGCCCAAGGGGTGGTGGGGAAGATCTCTTTCCTGTGGTCTGGTGCCCACTTTGGGGCTCAGATTCTGTCCTACTGTGGACCGAGGGCCCCCCGGTCACAGCCCCAGTGTGGCCGGTACCTCCCAGCATCCTCTCTCCAAAGCATCTTCCCTGTTCCAAGCGCCACCTGTCCCGGCTCAGTGCCGGGGAGCACAAGAACAGGACGCCGGGCGTGTGCTTGCTTGTTGCTCTTGGGAAGACACCGCTCAGCCCGGGGGTGGGGAGTCGGGGGGAGCGCCGGCCCCGGCTGGCCGCTGAGGCGTTCGACTCCCAGAGTTCCAGGGCTGGGGCTGACCTCTGCTGACTCGGGCGAGGGGGGGCGGGGGGAGGGAGGCAGGGCAAAAGCCCTTCCTGGAGCACCTGTCCAGTCCACAGGGGGTCAGAGGAAGGCCCCCACTAGCGACTGCGCCATGGAGGCTTATTCAAGGGCAGCTCGAGACCTTTGGAAGTGCCAAGGGAACGCACGCAGGCTCGTGGCCCTCCCGCCTCTCAGACTCGCTGACCGGCCCCAGGAGTGTCCACTGGAGTAGGAGGAGTCCGAGCCGGGCAGGGGGGCCCAGGCTGGCGAAAGGCAGTGCTGGGGACGGCTCCCCTCATGAGCGGCCCGTGTGTGGCGGAGGCTCTTGTGGCTCTGTGACGAGGACCCAGAGCCGGACTCCACATCTGGGGAGATCAAATCACACGTCAAACCGTTTGGGACGAAACTACCCTACGAATATTCCACAAACGAGCGAGGCGGCCACAGAACTGATCCGGCACAAGACTGACAAGTACAAAAAGTGGTTCTCCGGAAGGAGAGGACATGACCGGCTCGCGGAGAAGCCCCGTGTCCCAGCTCCTGCCGGCTACCGCCCGCCCCGGGCAGGCTTCCCGGGCCGGCGGGCTTCCCCGCGGCCGCTTACTCCTCGCGCCTCCAGTGCCCTGACACGGGCTCCCTCCTGAGCTCTGCTCAGCCACTCAGGGGGTCCTCCCGGTAGTGAATGGCGCAGCGCAGTTTCTCCAGCATGATCTCCAGCGACGAGTACTGGGGAAGCTTGATCATGAACATGCAGGTTTCTACGCGGATATACCGAGAGTCCGGGGAGCCTGCGAAGCGACAGCCACAGACCCTCGTTAGCTTCCCCGAAGGGGCACAGAAGCCAGGCCCCCGAGCCCCCCAGCCCACCCCCCCCCAGGCCCACATGGTCACCGAGACACGAAATAAACTTCCAGCCCCAGGAGGGGAATGTGCCCGATCGCTCTCCACCTGGCACAAGGCCTTTACTGGAGTGACCCAGAGGAAGGAGGGTACCTGCAGTGCCATCGGGGGGCGCAATCTTCATGGGGTACGGGGGAACATGGGCAGTGTCAGGACCCCCGTCTTTGCAGGGACAGGTGAAAGGGATCCGCTCCTGGTTGCAGGCAAACTTGATGAATTTGCAGAGCTCCTCCTGAGCAAACATTTCCAACGCGCCCCAGAAAAACTCGATGTGCTGGTCGGTCTCCATCAGTCCCACCTGATACATGGTGTGAGCCTGATGGGGAGACAGCCAGTCACCTTGTGATGTCCCGGGGAGGGGGAGCCAGAGGCAGGGGATTGGTGGGAAAGAGGAGCAGCCAACCACAGCTCTGCTTCCGGCCCCTGACCCCCAAGTGAGCCCGTCAACCCCCACATCTGGTCTTAGTGTTTTCTGCCCCCAAAATGGGCAGGGAGCCGACGTCCTTGCTGACGATGGGCAGGGTGGCAGAGAAGTGAGCTCGGGAGGCTCCTACGGCTCCCAGTTTCCTCTGAAACCCCCAGAGGAAATCCTCAGTGCCCGCTTCTGGTGTCTGTACCCTCTTGTCCCCCATCTCCCTGCAGACTGGCCTCCTCTTCCATCCTGTCCCTCAGAGATGAGGTCTCTTTATGATCCCCTGTGTGGGCACCACAGTGCAGAGAGCCAGGCCTGGAGTCGGGCAGACTCCAACATACTGTGTGCCCCTTCCCCTTGTGCCTCAGTTTCCTCCTCCTGTCAATGAGCTGGAGGAGGAAAAGGCACTCCAGTGTCTGCCAAGAAAGCTCCGGATGGGGTCTGGGAGCATCCCACTGCCACTACTGAACTCTGGGGCCGCCTGGCTGTGTGTGCTGAGAGCGGGGTCCCAGCAGGGGACAGCTAGTGCAGTCTCCGACTCCGTCCTCCTACTGGGCAGCCCCATCTGCTCCTGCAGGTCATCCTCAGCCTCCCACCCAGACTTCCCGCAGACCTCTCCAACTCCACATGGCCAAAGCCCAAGCCCCCCTCTGCTCCAGCACACATCCCAGTCTTCCAGGCTCGGAGCCCGTGTCCTCCACGACTCCTTGTTTGTCCCTTTCTCTCCATGCCCCCGGCCTAAGCCCCCACCTGGGCCCAGACCCGCATCCAGCCTCTTCCCAACTCTGACCCACCCTCAGTTTGATCAGCCTGCCTCATCCCCTCAACACCGCTTTCCTCAACAAACTCCTCTGGCTCCCGCTGACTTCCAGGATCAAACACCAAACCCAGGACCTGAAGCCCTTTACCACATGGCTCCTTCCTGTCTTTCTACTCGCTGCCTGTGGGCCTCGTCCATGACTGTCTTCGGGTGCTGGTCCGCTCGCCCTCTGCCCCCGTGCCCCCCGCTGCTAGGGCCTTCCCTCTGACCCCCCCCCCCCATCTGCTCCACACCCTTGCCGGCTCCGTTAGGAGGAGCTGGCTGAGGGCAGAACCCTTCGGGCCTCTCTCTCCCGGGCCCTCGGTGAGCCCGTGATGCTGCCTGACCACCTCCCTGCCTGAGGGAGCTGAGGGCTCTAGATCCTGGGTGGGCCTTCTACCTTCAAGAACTCCAGGTTGATGTAAGGGAGGCCACAGGTGCGTAGCTCCATCTCCAAGGGAGTCAGGGTGGTGAGTAGCTGCAGGGGGATGATGGAGCCCAGGCCGGCCCGGACGGCCATCACGCAGTCATGGTTCTGCAGCTCGCGCAGCCGCAGATTCCGGATGGCCGTGGCGTAGACGTCTTTGTTCTCCCACCTAGCGGCGTGGGTGATGGTGGAGAGAGGGATGCTGATGCTCTGCCCAGTCCCTCTGGAGAGGTCTGGGGGCTTGCCTCCCTCCCCCCGCCCCCAGTCCCGGCTTAGCTCACTTTGCCCACAGGCTCTCCTCCCCACCAGGGAGTCCCCAAAAAGGACGGGCACCACGGCCCAACCAGGGAGAATAGGGGCTCACCCAACTGGTATGTGCCTTCCTCGGGAGCACAGCTCCACCTCCTCGCCAGTCATGGTGAGATAGGTGAACTTGCAGCACGGTCTGTTGGGGGAATCGGGGCTCTCGGTGGCCAGGTGTTGGGAGGCGATCTCGGCACAGAGGGCCTCCAGTTCTGTCTCGTCATTAATCTAGGGAGGGAGAGAGCAGGGTTGCTGGGCAGAAGATCCTCCCCGATGGCCCCCCCCTGGCCCCGGCCCACCCTCCCTCTTACTGCCCTGAGATGTGGCCATCAGAGCCAAGACCAGCCCATGCAGGATGAGATCTCACGGTCTACAGAGAAGTAAGCACTGGAAGGGAGGAACTGGCTGTGACTTTGGTCCCTCCCACGAGGCTCTGGGAGATATAGTTTACTGTGCAGTCACTGAAAGCTGGCTTCTTTCAGAGCATCTTGGGGAGCCAGAGATTCATTAGGAGCCATGAATCCTCCAGGGGCTTCCCTGGAGCCCAGTTAGGGCAAGTAAGGACAGGAGAAGACAGGAAAGGACTGGAGGGGACCCTAGAACAGGGGATGTCAGGGCTGGGAGGAGCCTTGGTACAGGCAATGGCCCAGCTTGGAGGACCGTAGAGCTGCTCCTGCCCAATATGCTCATTTGATAGAGAATCAGAACCCTCAAGGGGGAAGGGCCTTCCCATTACCCCAGAGCTTTTCTGTGGCACACCCAGAACTAAATCCAGGCTGCCCATCTCTGCTGCTTCTCTCCCATCTGTATTGCATCCCAACTGGGAGAGAACCAGGAAGGAAAGAGCAGCCCGCCAGGTGCTTCTGTTCCCCTGAGTGACTGACAAAAGTTCTGCTGGAACTCTGGGCAAAGTGGTATAAATCATGTCCTGCTAACTCCGGGTGTCCTTTGTAATCCTGCTATTTCACTGCACACAGAAGAGGTCTCTCAGTTTAGCAGACTGCAGCCCAAGGAGTCCAGGACAACAAAGAAGAGGTTTGGCCGGCCCCAGACCGGGGCCATCTGGGAGTCACTGACCCTCAGAGGCAAGCGCTCAGTTTCTTGGGCTCCTGTGCTCTTCTAGTCGGGAATCATCCAGATTGGCACCCCTTAAGCACCAAACAGAGCTGTGGGCACATCACCAGCAGGGTGGGAAGGAGAACGTGTGACAGGAGATACAGTGTGACATAGGCTGTCTGCCAGCAGGGGGAGAGCCATTTGCCTCCATGTTCAAAGGTGAACTAGTGGTTCTGCTGCCCTAAATCTGCCACTAAACGGGGGAAGAGTCGAGAGACCCAGGCTGCGGGCCAAGGGCTGCAAGAAGGGATGGAGAAGCCTCTCTTGTCCTGGGCTGGCATGGCAAACAGAGAGGGCATCAACAGGGAGCTTCAGAGGTAGTGGAGACCTCAAAGGTCATCCAGGCCTGCTCTCCCTCAACACTCTTTGCCAGGAGGCTGGAGGGGCAATGCTAAACCACTGAGAGGGATGGATGGTCCAAGAAATGGGGGCGAATGCCTTCTTCAGTTTCTGTGCATGGCACCAAGTGCAGGGCAAGAACCCTTCTTCCCCTGCCCATGTTGTCTGCTTCCCTTCTCTGTGCCTTCCTGCTTGTCCAGCCAGCCAGATCAAAAGGGACCAACTTCTATGCTTCCCCAGCAAGGCCTCCCTGCATGGGACCATTGTTTGCCTCACAGAGCTTCAAAGGCCAAGTCTCTGCAGGGAGACTGAGAGGAAGGCAGAGGGACTGGCAACAACTATCAACTGATAGTGAAGATGCTGAGAGAGAAAGAGAGAGAGAGAGGGTGTGTGTCTTTGTGTGCTTTGGTGCATATGTCATGTCAGGGTGTCAGTCTATGAGCAGACAGGGCAAGGCTTCCCACTGGCTCTCCCATGGGCAGAGCAGAGCTTGTGGGGTGTCACCTGGGGGTGCCTTCTCTAAGACCCCACTGGCAGCCGTCCCCTCAGCATTACTTACATTTTCAAACTTCTTGACATAATTGTAGGTGAGGACGTCGGCTTCTTGGAGATCCATGTCAGGATCCAGGGGCTCTCCCACCAAGGTCTTCCAGAAGGAGGGTAAGAGGTCCAGCGGCAGAGGAACATCGGCACGGATGGCAATTCCCAACAGCTGTCCAAAGAAATGAAGCAGCTGCTCTTCTCCATAGGTGATGGGACTCGGAGTCAGGATATACTTGCCCTGGAAGACAAACCCCAAAACGGGCGAGATGCAGACGATCTCAATCATTTGATGCTGGGAAAAACAGAGTTTGGGGAAAGAGGCCACAGGTTCAAAGGACGTTTAGCCCACATCAAGCACCATCCCCTCATTTTACAGGTAAGAAAACTGGGTCCTAGAGAAGTTAAATGTCTCTGTCCAAGGTCACACAGGGTGTGAGGAGCAAGATGGGCATTTGAACCCTGGTCTTGGGGCTCCACATCTGACAGAACTTGTC
Organism: Myrmecobius fasciatus; assembly: GCA_023553655.1. Classification (NCBI taxonomy): domain Eukaryota; kingdom Metazoa; phylum Chordata; class Mammalia; order Dasyuromorphia; family Myrmecobiidae; genus Myrmecobius; species Myrmecobius fasciatus. Next base: position 17,933 of record JAJPUD010020697.1, on the reverse strand, counting down.
ATCCTACTGTCATGAGGCACACTTCATACTTTGCCTCTCTTGGGATGTCCTACCTTATTTTTATTGACAGCAGAACTGGGACACAGCAAGAGGAGGGACAAGGAGGAGCTCTGGAGTTCTTTGCACACCTGCCATAAAAAATGTCGGAAGGAACCACCTGCAAGACACAGAGCAAGAAGCTTCAACTCCGCGCAGACCATGCAGACTCTCCTACTGAGGTCACCTCCTTTCTTAATGGAGGATCTCAGGGAGCATTTCTGAGCATCGGCTCTGAGAAGAGGGTCTGGAGCAAGCCTCCCGCCTCAGGGAGGTGCAGCAATTTGGGGCCTGCCAGGCTTGAAGAGTGGGTGCAGGCCGTCAAGAAGACTGAGCCTTGGGGAACTGACTCCAAAGCTCACAGTCCCCAGAGGCCTGAGAGACAACCACCAAAGCAATCTGAGCCTCCCTGGAGAATGCAAATTCTCCTGGGGGAGGCAGAGAGCCCAAGAAAGCTGCCCATGACATAGGCTGTTTCAGCCCATAGTCAGACCTGCAGGGAAGCCCTTCCAGGATGGCCATGACAACCAGCGTTCACTATGCTGTATCTCTGAGAAGCGAGGGAATCTTACTGATTCACCTTGGCACCATTTTATAAATGGCACTGCAGTCTCAGAGGGCCCCTCAAAGCCTGCTCCCCAGGATTATTCAGAGGGTCTGGGGAAGGGGCTCAGTCCTACTAGGTATTGGTTAAGAGGAAGGGCAAGCTTTCTTGCCAGAGGTCAGAGCCCTCAGGTGAGGAAGGGAAGAAAGCTAAGCTTTCTGTTCTGTGTTTTCCCCCATTCTCGGAGCCCTTTCTTGCCTTCCCCCTGGCTCTTTAAGGCCCCTGCCCTTAATCCCTAGTGCAGAGAGCAGAGGAGAATTGGGGCTCACCTATACTTGGGGGCCCTCTTTTTCTTTTCTCCCCACTTGTCCTGAATTTGGCTAGGAAGCTGAGAGGGCCACAGCCCCCCCAAAACTGTTTTCTAGTGTTAGCAGGGATCTAAAGTGAGGCAAGTAGGCCTTTACTCAGGATTCTCCTTTTAAGGGACAAGGAGATACCCTCAAAGTCTGCAGGTTGGTGTTCTGAGCCAGTCCCCCAGAGTTTCTTCAGAATTTGCTTCCAAAAGAGTGTCAGTTCTTCAAATGACATTGGGCGTGTAGCCTGCTGTTCCTGGAGAGGCCCCACTTTAATCTTTTTGGAAAAGGACCCAAGGGTCCTTGAAGGACAGCTAAGATGACCAAAAATGGTTCTGTTTGAAAATGCTTTTTTTTTTTTTAAATAGGGGCTGGCTCTTGTGAGGTGAGATGGGGAAAAGCAAAGGGGGAAATCTAGGCAGTCTAATAATAAGGACAATGATAAAAGTTAGCATTTATATAGTACTTTTAGGTTTGCAAAGTACTTAGCAAACATCCTCTCTGATCCTCCCAACAAACCCCAGGAGGTGGGTGCTATTATTACCTAATTTTATAGATGAGGAAACTAAGGTGGCCTGGGATAGGTTAAGTCATTTGCCTGTAGTAAGTGTCTAGACAGAATTCGAATTCAGGTTTTCCTGACTCCTGGTCCAGGGCTCTATCTGCTGTGCCACCTGGCCATCAATAAAAATCCATTTTAAAAAGGAATATAGGTCTGTTTTTAGGAAAAAGCGAAGTGAACAAAATCCCAAAAGGCGGTGCATGGCCACAGAAAACATTGCTGGCCTTAATAATGAAGCGTCCCCTGTTCATATGGGCTAAAAAGAGAATTCTGGGGGAAAAAACTACAGCTTTTGGCTCCGACCTCCTCCAAGGTCTGGGACAGGCCTGGGTGAGCTTCCTGAGGATGACCACTACTCACTGGTGCCGTGGACCTCCTCTCCCGTGAAGCGGATGTTGAATGCATAGGTGGGGTCGCCTCCGCTGGCCAGTTTGACGCAGAGCTGGGAGGACGGGACAGAGGAGAGCTGCCGGGCCGCCTGACAGAAGTAGGAGTTTTCTGAAGAGCGAATCTCCCCTGTGCAGAGAGAACGACAGTGTTTGTTTTTTTGCGAGGGCTGGGCCAGAGCCCTCAGGTGAGACTGCCTTTCCGGAGGAGACGACATCGCGCCTTACCTCCAACGATTTCCAGTGGGTCCAGGGTGATTTCTGGGGCCGCGTGGTCGGCCGTTCTCTGAACAGTGGCATTCAGGACGCGGTTCATCACGGTCACTTTCGTGTCATAGAAGATAAGCCCTATGCAGGGGGAGCAGAGCGCGAGGTCAGAGCGCCCTCCCAACCCCCAAAGCCCTCAACAAGACCCTTGGTGGGCCTTGGCCACCGGCTCCTGCCCCATTTTTGTGAGATTAGGTCTCACTGGATCACCCAAGAACGGGGGCCACTCCCAGGTCCAATCCTACTACAGATCCCAATGGGACTTTCCATCTGTTTTGTTTTCCAGCTGGGCCGGTTTGCTCCTCAAACCACCTCATCCCCCCCCTACCTCCATCTCCACTCCCCTCGCTGGCTCCTAGGACCAACATCCTGGCCTAGGCTTAAATCTGGACAGCCAGTTAGCTTAGCCACCCTGCGCTCGAATGACCCAGTAGCACCAGGCCCTGCACATGGGCACCATCATGCCAGGCCTGAGCCCTTCTCTTGCCACAGAGCTATAGAAATACTGGCTTTTGGCTGGAGAATGGAGCCAGTCCCCAGGGCATTTACAATTTCTGGGCAAGGCTTCCTCGAACAGCCTTGATGACCAGTGACCTCTTCCCAGTTCTTCAACTGACAGGAAGACTGTCTGGGTCTATGTTGATTAACTCTGGTTACCCACGGAGGGTGAGACACATGGCTGCCGGCCTTTCTGTTAGCATCTCATCAGCCTAAGCTTCCAGAAGCCCCAGGTCCCAGGAATCTCCGGGCTGCCTGGAGAGCCTGACCTTTGGCCTCTTGCAGTAAGGCGGCGATGCTATTGGAGAACACATCGGTCTGCCGCAGCTCCACCAGGGGCAGGAAGAACGTCTCCAAGGTGGTGTTCAGGGACTGGAGCAGAGCAAAGCGCAGACGTAAGCTTTCGATGGGAACATCTAAGGTGGCAATAACGAAGGATGTTAGGACACAATCAGGCAGCCTGTGTGACTGCTGCTACTTCACACTCTCTGAAACAACACCATCCCAAGTCAGGTCTGGATGGGTACAGTCAGGGGAAAGGTGTGACCCCTGGGGCTGTCCCTGTGAGTCACCTATGCGCCAGTCAGTCATTCACATTTTGATTAGTTTAGCAATTTCAAACCTTCCTCTGTTTTACAATTCTTCCCTTTCCTTTCCTCCCAGGGAACACTGCTCCTGAGAATCCTCAGGGGCCCATTGGCAGATCCTTTTTTTTTAACAGGCAATATCCCTGCCCTGCCTTCCTCAACAGAAAGCTCCCAGTAGAGATCCCGGGCTCTCTGGTCTTGCCCATGCTAAGGCTCCCAGAGATCAGGTACCACAAGCCCAGGCTCAATGTAGCCGAGCCAGTAATATTAATGGGAGCCCCTTCCCAGACACACGTACTCAGGAGACAGGCAATTCTGGGGTCAGCAGCATCTGCAGGGTCTAAGTACACTTCGTGGGGATGAAGCCGGGCAGGGGTGATTGCAAGATGACGACAGAGGCGGTTGATGTACTGGACGAGTGCAACATCCATCTCTAGGGTCCACTTCCTGGATGTTTTCTGTGCATGTCTGGCATCGATGCAGGCGCACCTGAAGAGCAGCATTGGTGGAAGCTATAAACTGCATTTTAGGTCTAGATAAATTCCTTAAAATAACAATGTTCAATCAAGTTTAAAAATGAACTTTGTGAGGTGTGGAAGCACCTCCACTCCTGAAGCCATGGGTGAGATGCAAGGGGCTGTGGGCTTCACAGGAAGTCCTCTCTTTTTAGAGAATTAAGTCTCCTGGGTTCAGGGTCTTCAGCAGCTGAAAGTTAGGGTCTGAGTACCATGCTAAACATGGGACACAAAGTACTGGAAAGAGCGATGGCATATGACTGTCGTCTGTGCAGCTGGTATCAAGCCGAGTGCAGAAGGGGCTGGAAGAACTGGTGCTTCTTAGGTAATTAGCCCAGAGAAGGACAAGTGGCTCTGCTTATGCTGGTGCATCCCCTCCCTTCCCCCCTCAGCCCCCTGCCAGGCTAGGGACCAACACTAAAGCAGCTTGAAAGTTGAGCCCCAGTCTACTCCCCGGAGGGGGATCCCCTTTGGAAGGCAGGTCCTTGGGCAGACACTTCTGACTTGGGGGTGCACTGAAGGACACCACAAGGCTTAACTGGTCAGCAAGACAGGAGTGGGTAAGATCAGGTCAGGTCCTAATACAAGTCTATTGGTGAACAGCTCTCCTCAGCCTGTCCCTCCCATTTGGTAGGATACGGCCTCATTCGAAAAACTGATGGTAACCTGGTGAAGCTAATTTGGAGGACAGACAGAGGCAGGGGTGGGCCAAGGCCCTGGGACAATGACTGAATAATAAGGGCCTGACCTGCTCCCACTCTGCAGATAGATCAAATGGGACTGATGACCCTTGGGGAGGACTGTCAAGGGAATAGAAGAATAGAATGTGGACTCTCACACCATCTGGGGCCAGAGATGGTTATATGGTTATATGAGTGCTACTCGCCCATCCTCAGGAATAGTTATTCTGTTGTCATGCAGACTCAGTAATTGTCTGTGTGCTTGATGTCTCTTTGACCGAGGGGAAGAGAAAGGGGCTGCCATGGACCAGTGAATGCCTGGCTAGTTGGCTCCAGGGAAAGAGAGTCCCTGAGCACTTCACACAAGGCCTATGGCACACAACAGGCACTAAAGTCACGTTTATCCTATCAGAGGGACCACAAGGAATCTCCCAGAAGCCAAAGTTTTGTTTTAAATGCCTCAAAAGGGAAAGAATTCAAACCCCTGAGTTACGATTTCCTGTCAGTAATTTGCCTTGGATGTGATATGGAATCTGAAAAAAAAATAAGCTATCCAAGTTAAACAGCCCAGTTATGTGAAAACTTGGTCCAGGAAAACCAGGAGGGACCTACCTACCTTTCAAAATGAAGGTCATAGCCACAGGATAAAATAGCCCTCCAGACACTGCGAATGTCTTGTTTGGCTCGATCAACCACGAATTTGTGAAATCCTTCTAGGGTCAGATACTTTTCCTCGGGGACTGGAGAGAAACAGAATATCCTGAGCCAAGCACTAGAGAGAGGTCCTCGGCACTGTCTTCCCCACCTCTCCTGCTCTTAGCCCTGCCTTCCATCATCACTCCCCCTCCTCTTCTGGCTCCCTCAAACAAGGTGCCATTTCCCACCTCCACACTCCTGCTCATAATGCTAGTACCACATGGCTCCCCTTGACTGGGAATCTTTGAAAAGAGCTTAGATGGAACGTTGTATGGGAAATTACTTTTCAGGTACAAGTCGGCCTCCATGGCTTCTCTTGTTCATTCCAATTCTAAGATTCTGGGGTAAGGCCCTTGCTCTCTCTGTCCGTTTCTCATACACTCCTTCCATGAAGCCTACTTTCTAAATCCCTACAGAACCCTAGAGATCCATCTCTCACAGCACTGATCATACATGAAAAGGGAACAGAGCTGGCAAAGGAAACTCCAGGATGAGGAGACTTCTATTTGCACTAAGTGGCACTGTGTCTGCAGCACCCAGAGGGTCAGTGAGTTGGCCAGCCCTCAATTCCCTCACTGCTCTCCCTTGACTTCCTACAAGGGTGACGGACAGTCTGAGTCCTTGTTTTCTCCCTTCTTAGATCTATAGCACCTTGAGAACAGGGGATGGGAGCACTTCCTGTTTCTTCTGAGCTAGTCGCCACAGTAAGCCCATACCCACACTCTACTGTCTATTCCTCCAGGATTGGGATGATTGAATACTCCCCCCAACAACTTTGGGAGCACTCAGAAACTTTGAGCGCTACTTAATCAGGATTCACTATCAAAAAAACGCAACAGTTCTAATATCCAACTTTTCCAGTTTCTTCTTTCCTCTTCAGATTTTCTCAACCCTAGGAGCCATGTTTGAACTCCCAAGCTATTTTCTTAACAGTTTGCACCGTGTTAACTGAATATTCTTTAAGAGCAAACTGCCACTTTGTGCTGCACCTGCTATGTGCAGAGAACTGTGCATGGTGCTGAGGGAGAGACAAAGACACATTATTGTCCCAGAGGAATTAATGGGGTCTTGGAAAATACCTCCTCCTCCTCCTCCTTGGACTTTTTGGAACTTCAAAATAAAACTTCCAAGCTAGATCAGCGAATCTCAAGATTGGGAGGGGCTCTCAGAGACCAGCCAGCAAACTTCCTCTCCACAATTGCTCACCTACCAGATGCCAGTTGCTCTGCTAGAGGATAAACTAAATTCCCAAGCCTCGGGGAGCTTACAACCTACCCGAATCACGAATCCCCTTTTCAACATCACCCAGAGGATTTCCCAATGGGGAAATCTGCTCCCTGCCACGGCCTACCAATCAGTCAGTATTCCCAGTGTAGCGTTTTTGCAGGGCCTCCAAGGTCGGGCCATCTGACCTAGTGTCCTTGGCACAAGCCAATGTCCCAGCCGGACAGTGTACTGTCTGCTAGGGCTCCCGTGGACGTGCTCTGAAGCCCTGGACCCCCTCCTCACCTTCTTGTTTTTTGGTGGGGGATTTTTCAGGGTCCTTCTCATCAGGCTTACTCTTCTCTGGTGACTTCGGCTTCACAATGGGCTTCTTTTCACTTAAAGCTGTCCTGCTACAAAACCAAATGGCTGAATGAAACCGCTTCTGCCTGAGGCTCGCCTAGTTTGGCAGGGACCCTTGCCAGCTAACCAGCATTCTGCTCTCTTACTTCACTCTTGGCTGTGGCTACATGTACTTGAGGGGGACAAAATTTGGAGAAGAAGCTCCCGTGGTGGACAAAACATCGGAATATTGAGTTCTTGGTTCAAGCCTCTACTCTCTAGGTCTGGACAAGTCCAGATTCTCTGGGCCTCCGTTTTATTATCTTTATTAAAGTGCAGCCAATAATCCTTGTTTCTGCCTACTTCCCTCTAGGGTGTTCAAAGGATTAAATGTCATAACGTTGACAAAATACTATATATAAGTCTAACGTGTCATCATAAACCATCCCAGAATATTCTACACCAGTTTCTCTAAGAATCCTATCGTTTGTCTTTAGTGCCATTCCTGTTAATCATCTCCAACTGATCCAGTCTACAGATTGTCTGCTCATAACTGTCAGCATGATCTTTCCCCATCAGATGGCAAGCTCCCTGAGGGCAAGGCCCACCTCTTGCTTTGATTATATACTCAGTACCCAGCCCAGTGCCTGGCTTACAGCAGGAACTTAATGTCTGTTGACATCGATGGGATACATTTTTCTTTTACTGTACGTCTCAGCTGAACTCAGTATCAATCTCCCTGCAAAAAGCAGAGAACTCACAGGCCCAATCACAGCCTGATTCAAATAAAACTCAGGTGAGTGGGGCCCCTGGAGCTCACCTGACACTATTGAGCACCGACTTCTCCTTGGTGGGAGGCTTTGTCATTGGCCGCTTGGTGCTCACCACCTTCACGGGATGCTGTTCTTTGCCCGCTTTGTTGTATTTGCTCTTGTCAAACTTGGGCTTGGGCACGCCGTATTTCCTCAGAATCTTTCCACAGAAAGGAGTAATTAGTTCTGGGAAATGGGCTCCCCAACCCACCCCAGGGATGTGGAGCCCACAAGCAGGGTTTATGCAGGGCAGGGTGGGCTTACCTGGGTGAGCTGGTCTTCTAGTACCTTCTTTGGGGGGCGCACGTTGGTGAAAAACACATGGAGCAAATTTCCAGGAGTCTGGGAGTTAATTTGTTCCTTGCTGAGATAGATGTCAGAGACTTTAATGGGCTTGGCTGGTGTCAGGCTGAGCATCTGCTCTGAGTGGACACAACTTTTAAATATATCTGTAAGGACCTCTCGAGCCCCAGGCACCAGTTTCTCTCCTGGTATTGAGAAAGGGACAAAATTGTAGGATAAACGTTTGTAGGAAAAGGCAGGCAGTTTTCTCTCAAGTACTTTTGACTACAACCAGAAAACTATTTACATATTTAAGAGAGATGAGATATGGACAAATGGTAGGGAGAGTAAAATCTTTTTTTTTTTTTTTTTTTTTGCTGAGGCAATTGGGTTTAAGTGACTTGCCCAGGGTCACACAGCTAGGGAATGTTAAGTGTCTGAGAGCAGATTTGAACTCAGGTCTTCCTGACTTCAGGACTGGTGCTTTATCCACTGCGCCATCTAGCTGCCCCAGGAGAGTAAAATCTTATAGAAAGTTGTAGTTACATTTGTAGAAAACTCAACTGCAATCAACCAATATTTCTTAAATTAAGCTTAACATATATTATATGTTAGCACGCGCTGTGCTAAACACTGGGGATACAAAAAGAGGCAAAAGTCAGATCATAGCTTTAAGAAGCCCACAATCTAATAGGGAGACATTGTGCAAACATCCACACAGAAAGCAAGCTACAAACAGGATAATTATCAAACAATTAACAGAAGGAAGAAATGGGAATGATGAGAGGATAGGAAAGGCTTCCATGAAAAGACGGGGTTTTAACGGGACTTGATGGAAGCCAGGAAGGTCAGGAGGTAGAATGTTCCAGACATGGAAATGCTCAGAGCTAAGAAATGGAGAATGTTGTTTGTGGACCAGACACAAGGCCAGAGTCACTGGATCCAAGACTAAGTCCTAGGGACTTAAGGGGTCAGGAACCTGGAAAGGGAAGAGAGGGCAGGGTAGGAAGGGCTCTGAATGCCAAACAGAGCACTGGAGCTGAAAGGCAGTGACTGAAGTTTGAGAAGGGGAGTGACATGGTCACACTTGTGCTTTAGGAAAATCATGTCAGTGGCTGATGGATGGACCAAAGTAGGGACAGTCTGGAGGTAGGCAGAACCACCCCAATTGTTTGCAATAGTCCAGATATGAGATAACGAGGGTCTGTATCAGGAGGAGACAGTGTTAAAGAAGGGAAGGGGAGAATTTGAGAAATGCTGCATTGGTGAGTCAACAGGTCTCAGCAACAGAATGGGGCAATTTGTTGGAGGAGATGGAATAGGATCACTTGTATTAATAAAGGGGTTAGCCTTGGTAAGGACAATTTATCCTGGAAACAAAGGTGAAGGAAGACAGTGGTAGAAGGGATCTGACTGAAAGAAGAGGAAGAGAAGAGAAGGAGGGGCTCACAGCAATTGGTCTTAATTTCTTTCTGTAAAAACATGTAAAACATGAGCAACGTCCTTCTTCTGAGAAAGTAGGACTGGGGATCCATGGGAGTAATTGAGGAAGACTGAGAAGGTTTGGAAGAGTTGCTATGGAGAGTGAGTTGATAAAGAAGGTAGAGTAAGTTGCTGAGCAGCAGTGAAGGCCCAGATTTGTTTGCATGACATACATTTGTAGTGGACCCAGGCAGAACAACTGCATGATTTCTTATGCCTTCATTCAGCAGGTGTAGGCAAGAAAGTGGTAAATGGTGGGAGCAATCTGAGGCATAGCTGGATGTAACGGAGTGAAAGATTCAAGAGAGGTGGACAGTGTAGAGTTGAAATGGTTTACCAAAGGGTCAAGACAGAGAAAAGAGAAGTGGCTAGTGTAGAGGAAATGATGTGGGGAGAGCACTGAGGGGGTCAAGGAATTGGTGAGAATGAAGAATAAAATCATATAAGAAAAGGAAGAGGAGGAGTGAAAAGTCACTGAATTATGGTTAAATTATGGGATTTCAGAATTCCTGAACATGGAGGTATGCTCTGCTGTGGGTGATAGCAAGATGGAGTGTATGACCATCTTTGTGTGTGGCTGGGGTGGCGTGGAGGATCCTGGGAAGAAAGTAGGTTGAAGAACTGAGAGATCAGGGAGTTTCCTAGAAGGAGGGCAGGAGTTGGGGAGGAGGGAAAGATTGTAAGTCAATGTATCAGACTCACTGAGGAAGGTACAGGAATGCTCATCAAGGGATGGAGGTGCGGGTCCTCCAGACAACAGCTCCCAGGACTTTGATTAGGTGGCAGAAAAAAACAGCAAGACCCTCAAAGGAAGTGATGGAAGAAGGGGAGAACCTGGAAATGCCACGGGGAAGATGAAGTATTCCAACTTCTTTGCTTTGACCCAAAGTTGCTGAGCCCAAAAGACTATTCAGTGGCAATGAGGAGTAGGGCATATCCAGCTCTGTAGGGTACATACTTTTAAAAAATGCTGAATACACATCAACTAAAGCAAAGCCTTGTTAAATTTTTAAAATGCTATGTATAAATAAATGCATGATACATGAGATTTCTACCTAGTATAATTAGGAAAAAACATTAATTGCAAGGCACAGAAAGACAAATCACAGAGAAACGTGAAAGACCAAAAGTAAGATGAGACACTATAATGAGCTATCAGAGGAACTGCAGGATAGCCATTCTTGGTTAGGGGATCACTTCCCGAGGTTGTGTTAGTTTGCATGGAGGCCTGGCTGAGGGAGAAATTTTTCTGTACAGGAGAACTAGATATACAATAAGAAAAAAAAATAACAACACATTCCTGACATGCAAAAAATGACCCCAACTTTTGGAAAGGGTAATTGTATTTTGGAAAAAAAAAATTCTGACACCAAGCATTGACTTCAGAGCATTAAATGCTAAAAACCAGCTTGCAGAAAGTATTCCTAGGGAATAACATACCTTTAATAGATTTATCATTGAAATAGTCTTCTAGTCCTGGGCTTCCTTGGGTATCAAATAAACTCTGGTTTACTGTTGACACAGTTAAAATTTCTTCAGTTGACATTTCCATTAATTCATCTTCACCATCCAGGCTTGACAAACCAATCAGATCATTATTGTTAAAGAGACTTGCTCGGATCTTCTCAATTTTGGCCCGGGAACGTATCTGTGTGAATATTGAAGAGGGTCATTTGGAGCTTTAGTAGAAAAAGCAAAAATCTCTGCACTTGCTACTTGTCTTTTCCCTTACTGAAAATGGTTTTTAGCCATTTTCTCCCATGACTACCTAAGAGGCTGGTGGTATCAGGTTGGCCACTTCACAAATTTGTGACACAGGCAATTTTCCTCCTGAAGAGAGCCTATCACTGTTTGGGAGCACACTGGCTTAGCTGTTTAAATAAGATGAAGTTCTCATTTGGAGCAACTTGTATTTCCTGTCCAGTCTGCAGTGGCTCTGCACAAGTGTCCTCATGGCCTTGAGTTCCAATGGAGCCCAGGTCTTCTTCCCAATCTGAATATCCTTTCAAACCCAACTCACAGACTACTTCTCCTGGGGCACCTTCCCTTTCTCCTTCAATTACAGTAATCTCACCCTGGCCATCCCTAGATCTCATGCAGCACTTTATTTGGTAACTCTGGAATGAGCTTCCTAAAGACAAAGAGTTTTTTATAATCTACAATTTGCAATTCTCCCTCAATGCCTTTTGAAAAATGTGATCTGTACACATCAGGTACTTAATGATGGTTGTATGTCCTGTTCTATGCATTTTAGCACAGAGCATTTAGCTCCCCTTTTTCTCACACTGTTGGAAAAAGCTATCCCATCAACACAGTGGCTAAGTGGGTATAGCACTGGACTTGGGGGCCAGGAGTAATAATAAAGATGAGGATGATATAACAATAATAGCAACAGCAACAAAGACCAAAAATAGTTAATCTGTGCCAGGAACTGTGCTGAGTACTTTATCCCTATTACCTCATTTGATCTTCATAACTGAGGGGGTGTGTGTGTGTGTGCGCGCACGCGTGTGCGCATGAGTGGTCTCCCTATTTCACAGAAGAAGAAACGGGCAGACAGAGGCTCCCAGAGATAGTGCCCGGGGTCAGATCTGAACTCGGATCTCCCTGCCTCCAGGACCCACATCCCCAAGCTCTTCTTCTCAGGAAGGTCTGAGCTCAGCTTCCTAGCTGTGTGACCCTGCCCAGATTACATCACTCCCGTTTGCTTCAGTCTCCCGGTCTATAATGTGGGGACATGACAGGGTTGCTGTGAGGATCCCATGAGACCCAAACCATAAAGGGCTTTGCCAACTTTAAAGTGCCGCTGAAGCACCAGCAATTACTGTTGCTGTTGCCCCCATCCTGTGTACGTCTCTCCCCTAAAGAAAATGTGAGTGGCATGAAGACCCTGAGAGTCAAAGGGAAGAGGATCCACCTCAGGGCCCAGGGGTCATTACCTCTACGACGGCAAAGCCTTTGATGGGACGAGACACGAGGGGCTGTTTGTCCAGCGAGGTGACTGTGTACATGGACCCCACGTCAGAGATGGAGGCTGTCTCTGCGTTATCCACAGGTTCCCCCAGGCTCCCCAGACTGCCCAAGCTTCCGGTGCTACAGAGGGAAATGTCTAGACTCTCCTGGCTGGAGACAACGTGGGGCTCCAGCAAACTGGGAGGAATGGACAGCTCCAGACCAGGAGGAAACTGGTCCATTGAGACCTCGCTGACTGTCTGTGAGAGGCCCTGGGAGCTGCAGATGGATGCTTGGCTGGTGGAGGCGGACGCACTGACGCTCATGGCAGGGGTGACGCTGCTGGAGCTGCTGACATCCAGACTGTCAGCACTGGGGAAACCCGCGGGCTTCTCCAGCTCTGGTCTACCTTCCCCTCCTTCTGCTTTGTCCTTGGGTTTTTTGGGGTCTTCTTCCTGCAGAGGAATATAGATCTCATCTTTAAAGACTCCGCCGTGGGCATTGCATGCCTTCCGAATGGCATTTCTCACGATGCCCTCGTCTAGATGCGTGGGGATGCCCGAGATGACCAGGAGGCGGCTGTGGGCCGTGGGGCCCACGAGGGCCTGGCAAGCATCGGCGATGGCGTCATTGGTCACCCCCAGTCCTTGGGGATCTTTCTTGATAAGATGCCGAAGAATGGTAAGCAAGGTCAGGGCCCTGTGAAACCATAACATGTCTTCTGGTTTGCTGCCACTGATAGTCAATACGGACGCATCCGTTTCCACTGTTCGAGACGAAGACCGTTTACCCGAAGAGGAGGCCTTCTCCCGTTTCATTTTGACCTTCTTTCTCTTGGACAGAAGGCTGGGACTCTGTGGGGTCTGGCCCGGAGAAGATGAGGACGAGGACGAAGAGTCACTAAGATTTGGCGTGTTGGTCGAGGCCATGACAGTCGAGGTCACACTCATGTTGATGGGCAGAGTCACCTCGGCCACAGCCAGGCAGGCTTCCATCAGAGCATGGAAGTAGGTAGAGAACCTGCCCTGCTCAGCGCCGGGGGCCCCCGAGCCTCCACAGGTACTGCCCGTGACCCAGTTCTGGGTCTCTTCATCATAGAGCTTGTGCAGCTCAGACTGCAGGGCCATGAGCATAGCCAGGCAGGGATTGAGCTGGAGGGCGATGGAGGACGACAGCCCCGACGGCTTCTTCCTTTGCTCCAGGCTGTGCACTTTGCGCAGGAGCTCTGCCAGGAGGTGGAAGATCAGCTCTTTCACACATGCGGCCATATCAGTGGTCCACAGGAAGTTCCCTGTTAAAGAAAAAAGTTCAAATCAAGTCACTATTGCAGTCCACGCACATGAAACTGGTGCTCACATGATGCTAACAGGCGGCTGTCCACCAACTGGACCCAGATGGATCACATAACAGTGCCAGTCTCCTCCTCCTCCTGGCAATGACCTCTGCAACCGAAATCACCTTCCCCTTTGGCTTCTCTAAATCATCCAGATCAAAACTGCAGCTCGGGAAGACTGAAGGGCCACCCCACGAGAGGAGGATGCCCAGTCTTTGCCCAAGTTGGGGGAGGAAGGCCTGGCACCAGGGAAGGAGGCTGAGCCCAGCTTTACCCCTTGCGGCTCCAGCTAAGTCTCTGCCCATTTGGGCTTGAGTTCTACTTGAAGGGACTGGACCTGGTGGTCTCTAAGATTCTTTCTTCTTCTGCAATTCAAATTCAAATTTGAAATTTACTTTTTTTCTCCCTCAAATCTTAGAAAACTTCTTGCCCAGACAACAACTGTGGGCTCCTTCTAAAGAAGGAGGGGTGTGATGCTGGCACTGGAGAGGAGGTGGGGACACCCGGCTGGGGAGCCTGGCCCGGGATCTGTGTGTGAGGGTGACTGGACCTGGGGTCAGACTGGGTCTCAAACACTTACTACCCATTACCCTGAACAAGTTAACCTTTCAAAGCACCTGCTAACTCACTGATGAAAAGCTTCTCAGGACAGCGGTGAGACCCAAGTCAAATCCTGCTCAGACTGAGTTTTAGGATGACAGTATTCGGTCCCCCTGCCAGCTCTGAGCATCCCATCTCCCCAGGTCTCACCAAGGAGCTCCACCACTTGCAGCAGAACTGAAGCTGGGATGATGGGGTCGGGCTCGTCTTCGGATTTCCCTTCACCATCTTCAGATTTCCAAGACAACAGCTGCTCTGCGAAGGCCATGGCCAACGGGAATTCCAGCGGCAGAGAATGCAACACCAGCACAGCTCCCGGAGGTGGAGAGACCCCTAGAGTGCCCCGCCCCCCAGAAGGAAGGTCACTGATTAGTGTTATATGAAATGGGCTGGTGGAAGCCAAGCCGGAGAGGGTAAAAGGGAGGAAGAGACCACTTCTTAAACCACTGAAAAACCAACTCATCTTGGTGAACTGATGGCAAGTGCCATCTTGTACTTTAGGAAGACGTTGCCTGCAATATTCTCACTCCTTAAATGAGTGTGCTGGCACTGTCCTAACTACAGGGAGCTACCCCAAGGAAACCTGGCCAGCCGGGGCACTATAACCCCCAAGAAATGGGTCATATGCTGCCATGCACAGGCTGCCAAGACCCTGAGCTGGAGAGGATCTCCAAGGCTCTCTCATCTAAGCGGCACCAGAACAGTAATACACCTTCTGGAAGACCTCCAATGAAGGGAAAGTCAAGCTACTGTTCCATTTTGGGACACATTTGATTTTTAGGAAGCTTTTCTTTACACTGAAACTAAGTCTGCTTCTCTGTCCTTCCACTCCCTCTGAGCTCTGTTTTCTGGGACCCAAGAGCCAGCCTACTACTTCTTGCACAAGATGGCCTAAAAGGCTGCTCTTCTCTCCTTCCCTAGGTCCTAGGGGAAGAATATCACAGAGTTAGCGTCAGAAGGGAACGGAAAGGTCTTCTCCAACCCTGGCAGAGCTAGAAATAAAAGGCAGGGCCTGTGCCTCCAAAGTATGGGGTTCTCACTGCTTTTTTCCTCCTCCCTCCTTCAAGTGGCTTCTTGGCTGATGGCCATGCTGGTCACCAAGTTCCTGGAGCCCCGCTGCTCACCACAACAGTTCCTTTTTTTAAATTTTTAAAAATTTTTTTAATTTTATTTTTTATTTGCAAAACATATGTATGGGTAATTCTTCAACACTGACCCTTACAAAGCTTTCTGTTACATATTTTTCCTCCCTACTCCCCACCCCTCCCCTAGATGGCAGGATATCCACTACATGTTAATTATGTTAAAATACTTGACAAATCGAATATACATATATATATATATATATACAACAGTTTCTGAGTATAGACATGACTCCAGCGCTTATCTGCCCAGAGCAGAGGCCAACTGAATTCACATCTCCCCCATCTGACCACCAAGCCTCTCTTACAGCCCAAGATGGCACCAGTCTTTGCACTGTCCTATCACCTGGCAACCTATATTGAGTTTGTAGGCCCTGCCACCTCAGCTCTTCAGTAATTGCTCCCTGGTCAAACATAACCTAACTTGTACTTGTGAATATGATTTCTGGAAGCTAAGACCACTTTTTCTTCTTCTGAAAGGCTCTCCCAATTCTCTGCTGACACCTGGGCACAAGCTGTCCCCAGGCCCCAGGGTTTTCTAGATGGCTGCCAGCCACTGCACTGATTGAGGCCACTTGGAGAGGTGCTGCCAAAGGAGCCCCGGGCTAGGAGAACTCCGGAGCTGGAAGTGGCTGGCTCTGCCACTAAGAAGCTGTGTCACTAGGCTTGACTCACTTGAGCTCTCTCAGTCTCAGTTTTCTCTTGAGTGGGGAAAATAATACTTGCACTCCTTCCTTTCAAGCCTGGGAAGGAGCAACCACTCTGCCAATATACTCTGCAGGTCCCCAGTGTCCGGTGCTGGTGCCGGCAAGACCACTTGTTAGCAGTACAGCTAAGGGCACTTTATGAGACTTTATAACATCTGAGTCTGAGCTTCCTCAAGTGGGGGACAGAGGATCAGTTTTGGACTGTTTGATCTCAAAGACCCCCTTCTAGCTCTGAAGAACTATTTGCCTAAAAAACTTTGTTTTATTATTATTGTTCACAAGGAATAGCATGAGGAGGAAGCTCTGTAGACAACCCTACATTTCTGGCTGACTGCTCCCATGAAGCTCTCTCAAGAGCAAAAGTACAGCACTGAGTTAGGGTTCCTTCATTTAAATCCTAATTTTTTTTTTTTTTTCTTTTGGCTGAGGCAATGGAGGTTAAGTGACTTGCCCAGGGTCACACAGCTAGGGAATGTTAAGTGTCTGAGACCAGATTTGAATTCAGGCCTTCCTGACTTCAGGGCTGGGGCTCTATCCACTGTGCCACCTAGTTGCCCCTAAATCCTAATTATTGAAAGCTAATCTAGTAGACTTAAAATGACTTCCAAGTGGTCAGAGTACTCTTCAGCTCAGTATATAATTCCACTTGAAAACTGTGAGCCTGCCTTGGGGAAGATTCTTAGTGCTCAAAGGTCCCTCTTCCTCCTCCATCATCTGCCTAGAAACAGTATCTTGTGCAAGCAGCACTCTTTAGATTTAAATAGATTTCTTTGTCACCTAAAACTGGATTCAACCACTGATGATGATGGGAGACAAGATACATCTGTGGTTCTTATGGACCAATCCCTTGGGGGCCCAATTTAAACACAGTAGGTTTGAGGGATGAGAACTGGATGAAACTCAGTTTGGACAGTGAAATTTAAATGAAATTTATTGTTCGGTCCAAACATACGAAGGAGAAGCCATTCCAACTATCAGTAATCATCCCAAACTATGTATGGCAAGAAACATGTCATCCCTGTTAACCCCAAACAATATATCATCTGACTAGGCCTTTGCACAATTATGCAGGTCTCCTAAGTAGACCATACTAAATAGATCTTATCTTTATCAGTGAGAAATGAACTTAGAAAAGCGTCTTAGAAAAGAAAAAGCAGAGAAATAATTTCCACTCTTTCATCACCATAAGTTAATCAAGAGATTTACCCAGTTTGATGTGGACTTTGTCGGCTGCAATGATCACAGAAGGATACTGGTTGGTGGTTGGAGGTGGGGTGAGCCCTGTGTTGGTTGGAGAAGCATCCCGTGGATAGCAGATGGCTTCAATGAGATTGAGCTGGCCATTACGCTTCACTTTGTGGCCTAGCCCATACAAGAGCACCCGGGCCCACGGAGCCTTATATAAGGAGGAGCTGTGACAAGAAGAAAGGAGCAGAGATGGAGGAATCACTGGGACGGTGGACACTAATGACAGAGGTGGGGCTAATGAAGATGAAAAGTAAAAGGCTTGGTTAAAGCAATCATGCCAAGACATTTCCATTGTTTCTTGTGAGTGGGGCCAAATTGAAAGAACACTGGACACTACCTGAGTTTGAGTCCTGACTGCCCTCTATTAAGGATATTTTACCTCGAAGAAGTCCCTTAGCCTCCATAAGCTTGCTTCTTCGAGTGTAAAAAGAAAGATCTTTAATGGTCTATTTCTCAGGGCTGTTATGAGGACCAAGTAGCTCTCTGGCAGGTACTTTGTAAACTATAATACTGTATAAATGTTATGGTTATAATATTTCTTTTGGATGGTCCAAGAGAAATGGAAGCCGCGGGTGTGCCAGAGACCACTGGCCTATTTCTCTAACTCTGTCAAGCCCCTTCTTGGGTCTCCCTCTTCGAAGCCTTCTACTGGACCAAGGGTCACTTACTCTTTGCGGAAGCCAGACTGACTCTCTTTACAAGACAC
>JAJPUD010020696.1:0-24232 GCA_023553655.1 Myrmecobius fasciatus | reverse complement strand
AGACAGTCCCGCTTTGGGGCAGCCCCACTTTTGGGCAGCCCCGCTTTCAGGCAGCCTTCTCAGCAAACAGGGGGCTGGGGCTCTGAGTCGGGGCTTCTCCTCAGACTTGGCAAACTGGACTGGGCAGCTTTGACGGCGAAGGGATCACTCAGAACCCCACCCAGCCAGCCAGCGGTGTCCCAGCACCAAGGCCAGCAGCAGAATGAGGAAAGGGGTTACAGGGTGGATAGAAGGGAAAGCCATTCCCTAAATGTGGAAGAGGGGCCATGGGGGGGCGTGTGTGTGTGTGTGTGACATTATTGCCACTGATGCTGCGGGAAGAGGAGAGCCCCTTATCTTTCCCATGACCAGACAATTTAATTCAACAAAGTTGAGGTCCCTGCCCTCAGGAAACTTATGTTCAATGAGAGGAAACAACAGAGACACAATGTTTGACTCCAGAGTGATGCTGGGGAGATGTTCATAAAGTGAGGGACAAGTTTACACCCACATACATCCTTGCACACTTACACACAAACACATTACACACACACACATGCACACACACACACACACACACACCCAGTCCAGAGACTGAAGGGCCACAGGAGTAGCCACGAGATGTTCTAGTTGGTAGCAAATCAGCATCTGTGATAAGTCTGTACAGCGAGCCTCACCCCCAAACAGAGGCTTGCCCAGAAGCAGGTCCTTCTGGTTTGGGGAAAGCTGCCCAACTGAGCCAAAGGCACAGCTCCATCCCTCCATCCCTCCATCCCTCCATCCCTCCATCCCCCCAACCCCCCACCCCTCCCCCCCCCCATCCCCCCATCCATCCATCCCTCCATCCCCCATCCCTCCATTCCTCCATCCCTCCATCCCTCCGTCCCTCCATCCCTCCGTCCCTCCGTCCTCCGTCCTCCTTCCCTCCATCCCCCCATCCCTCCATCCCTCCATCCCTCAGAGACAGCTGATGGCTCAGTGGATGGAGCACAGGCAGGCTTGAATTCAAATCTGCCCCCACTTACTAGCTGGGTGACTTTGGGCTTGCCACTTAACCTCTGTTTTCTTCATCCAGTCACGTCTGACCCTTTGTGACACCTTTGGGGCTTTTCTTCCCAAAGATCCCCGAGTGATTTGCCATTTCTTTCTCCAGCTTGATTTACAGAGGAGGAAACTGAGGCACTGAGGGTGAAAGGCCTTGTCCAGGCTCGCGCAGCCAGTGAATGGCTGGGATCAGGCCTCCATCCACCGTGACCCGGCTGCCTCTTCCCTCCATGATAACGTCCCGTCCACCCCGCAGCCTGTCCTGTTTCTTTCCCTCCCCTGTCCTTCCCTGGCACACGTTAGCCTGTAGTCTCTCGGGGGGGGGGGTCAGCACAAAAGCCCAGGCAGGCGAGCAGCTCTGGGATGGATGTGGGGGGGGGGAGGGGAGGCTTGGCAATGCTGAAGCAGCCGGTGTTTGGAGTGGAACCTCCTGTGGAAACATTGGATGAGGCCTTCCCGGAGGGCCGGGGTCTGGTTACAGTCTCTGTTTACATATAAACTTCCTGTCCCTCCCCAAGCCCCAGGAAGCCGGGCAGGGGAAGGCCGGCCGGCCCCGGGAGGAGGGAGAGGCTGGCCGAGGCTGCCCCAGAGCCCTCTGGACACGGCCCGGAGACCCGGCGTGTGGACCGGGTGGCTCTGTGCTGGGCTGTTGGCAGGCCCAGGGCTTGGGGGTTTAGGGGTTTGATTCCTGCCTTTGCTTTTAGAGAACCTTTGTTTCCCAAACTGGCCCTTCCCAGCTCCCCCCTGTGCCCCCAGCACAAGAGAGGAAAGACACAAAGCAGCTCCATCGCTTCTGCAGCTAATCCCTGGCTGTGGGTGTCCATCCCTGCCTCTTGGAGGGAGGTGCGAGCAAATCGAGCGCACACGCGTGCAAAGGCACATGTGTGTGCATGCAAGGGTACATGCATGTGTGCAAAGGCACCCACACGTGAGCAAGGGCACACATGTGTGCAAGGACACATGCACATGTGCAAAGGTACATACACATGCGTGAAGCTGCACTGTGTGTGCAAGGGTCCATGCACATGTACAGAGGCACACACATGTGCAAAGTCACATGCATTTGTGCAGAGGCACTCACATGCATGTGCTCAAAGGTACACACATGCGCAAAGGCACATGCCTGTATAGAGGCACACACATGTGCAAAGGCACACACATGTGCAAGGGTGCAGGTGTGTGTACAAAGGTACATGCACAGGTGCAGTCCTCATGCAGCAGCGCCATGACAGAACTGTGGCTCCTTTGGAGGGAAATTCAGACTCCTTGCACCAGACTGCAGGAAGACTCCTGGGTCGGGGGCTCTGGGCCCCTCAATCCCCCAGTGGAGCGCCTTCCTCTCCCTTTCTCTCGCTGGGTCTTCAGAGCCTTCCTCTTGTCTGGATCTCCTTCTCCAGCACAAGCCTGCTAAGAGGGGTGAGCCCCAGGCTGCTCCTCGCCCCCCCCAGACTAATTCCCTCGGGGATCTCATTGGCTCCCAGGGATTCAGCCATCGCCTCTCTGTTGCTTGACGATGATTCTCAAATGGCCTCCTGAACCCCTAAACCCTGCTGAGCTGTGGCTGCCGGGGGGCCATCTTCAGCAGGCTGCCCCCCCTCATCCCTCGCTCAATGGGTCCCAATGAGGTAATAAGGACTCTGTGACCCCCTGATCTTTGGGGGGCCTGGATCTCCCGACAACCCTGCCCTACTCCCCTTTTACTTGACCTGGGGGCAACTCCTAGAATAATCCCCACCTGCCGTTCCCTCGCAGATCCCGGCCTCCGGCATAATCGCCACCCATTATTGAGCTGGAAATTAGCCCCTCACTTTGTGGAAGATGGCTCCCCGGCCCCGGGCCGCAGAAACCTAAATCAAATCAGACCCTGTGTCCCAAGTCGCCTTCTAATGGGGAGCCACCGGGACCGCTCAGTCCAAATAAGCCCATTTTTGCCAACCTCCCCCCAAGACTGGGACTGCAACTTCTTTTGCAAAACCTGCGATGCCCGGCCTGGGGGACCCTCCCCCGCTGTTAGGGGGTCTCACCATTCCCTTCCCCCCAAGCCCTCCCCCTTCCTAGTTTCCTTTTTACCGCGGAGGGCTCTATGCTCTCCAGACTCCCAACCCGCTGCCATCCTTGATTCCCTCTTACAGCCCGTGAGCCTCCCAAGGTGCCCCCTCCTGTCCTCTGACATGGTCCCCACCTCACACCGGGACCGTTGTGGCAGCTGCTGGAGGCTCCGCCTGCCTCGGTCTCCCCTCTTCATACCTGAAGTTCAGGTATGGCCATGCCCTCCTCCTTCGAAACAAACTCCCATGGTTCCCTGTCAGCTCCAAGATCAAAAGTGAAAGCCTGTGTTTGCCTTCGTAGCCTGGCCTCCCCCACCCCCTTTTCCAGTCTGCCCCTCCTGGAGCCAGGGACTGGCTTCTCTGCTCTGGCTTTGACTTCGGCTTCCTCCACAGCCTGGCTCTGGACATTGTCCCTCGTGCCTAGGAAGCAGCCACTTCTTCCCTCTGCCCCCAGCTTCCTTCAGCCCCCCCCGGGGGGGGCGGGGGGCCCCCAGGTTCCTTCAGTCCCCCCAGCTTCTTTCAGTCCCCGTCCCCGCCCCCCCATTTGCAGGAGTCCTTTCTCAATCCCTCTTCACTGCAGCCCCTTCCCTGCCACGGCACCTGGGTCTGGCTGGTGGGCACAGTTACATGTGGTTTGCTCACTGGGCTGAGTGCAGAGACTGGGGGGCACCCAGGAGGTGTGGCCATATCTCATCGTGGACTCCAAGGCGCCTTCCACGTCTTGTCCTCTGACCCCACGGCCCGTCCATCTAGCAGAGAGGAAACACCTCCCCTTGTTCAAGAGCAGACGAGGTCGGGGGCCGGAAAGAAGCGGAGGGAGATGGGGGCCCCGCCCAGCGGTCCCTCCCAGATGCCTCAGTGGCTCCCGGGCTTCTCCCTTCCTGAGGACGTCACCCATGTGGAGAGCGGTCACGTCGGGAGGCTGAGGCACCGGCCTGACCCTCCCAGGGAAACATCGCAGCCGGGCTGCCCGGCTTTCTGCTCAGTCTCTTTGACCGGTCTCTGCGGCCTCTGCTGCGGTCTCTGTGGTTCCTGCTTCTCATTCTCTCTCCCCCCTTCTCCGCTCCCCGATTTCGGCTGCTCTGGGTCTGGCATTAGGTCCTCCTGGGTGCTAGATGCCCGGCAGGGCGGGGGCTGCAGAGGCTGCCCAGGGACATGATAAAGGGAGGGAGAGCGACTGCTCCACCCTGCCACGTGCCCTGGTGAGCCTGTGGATTCGGGCTTTTGGAGAAAGGAGGTGGGAGACCCCAATCTGGGGGTGCCTTTTCTCCTGTCTTTCTTCCACTTTCTGTGGCTCACCTTGAAAAGGAGGAAGCTGGCGCTCCACCTGGCACTCCGCCTGGCACTCACTGCTCATTGGCTGCTCTCCACACAGCCACTGACTCAGGAGAAGAGAATCCAGTGGCCAGTGGCAAAAACAGCCCGGCTTCCAGGGTGACTCACGGGTGACATCAGAGCCTGTTCTGGACCCGGGCTCCGAATGCCACGCTGGGGTGGGGCCCCACTGCAGACCCGGGTGGTTCCCGGGCCTCCCCCAAGGCCAGATGGTATCATTCTTGGGGTTCTCTCCAAGCTGTGTCTGACTCCCAGCCTGGAGCAGCCTTGCTCATCTCTCTGAAGCCCCAGCAGAGCCTTCGGGTCACCCTCCCCCGAGCCCTTTAGGGAGCCCCCATTGAGCCATTCTCTAAGTCCACTTTAGGGATGACGTCAGGGGGCTCCCAGAAGCCTCTGGGACGCAGGATTCCAAGACTGAGCACGAGACGCGGTCTGGAAGAACAGAGCTGGCCAAGAGCTGCGGAGGCCATTGTGGAGAAAGGAAGAGATGGAGGCCCTGAAGAGATGGAGGCCCTGAAGACATGGAGGTCCTGAAGACATGGAGGCCCTGAGCACTCTTCTTCATTGGAGGTTCTGAGAGGAGCCCTCTAAATTGAAAGAGGAGCCTCTACTGGAGGTGAGATGTGGAGGTCAGAGATGTGCCAGGATGAGAAGCTTCTGGATCTGGTGGAGAAGAATAGGGGCTGCTCGGTGAGGGGTGAAGAATAACCAAAATCAGCTAGCCTCTCCCCTCATGGTGCTTACATCATGTACACACACAAGAAAACATATACCTACCAAAAACCCCATATACTTATCTGTCCATTTGTATCTGGATCCAGATTTGGAGCTGAAGGAGACCTTGGAGCCATTCAATCCAGCCACTTCATTTTAGAGATAAAGAGCTCAGGACAAAAAAACCAAATGGCCCCAAGTCCCACTGCTGGTGGCTCTAGAACACCAGATCTTCTTCATCTAAATTGACCTGCTGGGGTTCCTTTCAGGGAACTGGCCAAAATGATGCAGAATATCATACCCAAACTAGCTCTCATTTTATGTCGGACTCAAATCGGTGCCAGTTGGGCTGGGTGCGAGAGTCGAATGAGCACGCAGAAGGAGGCAGCCGAGTGGAACCAAAGGACACTTAGTTCTCTAAGAGGTAGAAGAGGGCATTTCAGGTGGGGCAGCCAGCCAGAGTGGAGGCGGGAGAGGGAAGCTGCAGTTCCAGGTGATTCATCGCACTCTGGTAGAGGACAGTGGGTAGGAGCAGGACTGACAGAACAGAATGTACGTAGAGCAGCTCAAACCCAAACCCTTAGAGACCCGTGAGCACAGATCTCTGTTCCTGACCAAAGGGCATCTACAGTAATGGATGAGGAGCTGCTGCATTTGGCCCTCGCCAGCCTTTGGGATGAGTCAGCCTTGAGGCGACGGACAACATTGATTCCCCAGTGGAACAATTAAAGTCCCATAAGCCCATGTAATTATTACTGTTGAAAAATTAGGAAAATGGTCATAAGGAAAATCACACTGAGCAAAGTCAAAGACAGAAGACTGTCTCGCACGAAGGAAGGAAAATGACTCATTTTTCTTGATTTCTTTTTCAAGATTTCTAATAAGAATTTCTTTCTTCAAGTCATTTCTTTGAAAACTGGAGGATGCTGCAAAAACAGGGTTCCCCAGGACCAACTTCAGGATCACATACATCTCAAAATGATGTCTTCCTTATAAAAAGTGTTTGACTTGTCTCAGGAGGAAACACCAGGGGAATGAAGGGGTCAGGAGCGAGAAGAGAACGCGAGGGAGATCTGAGACTAGGAAACATAATTAGGTCTGAGGAAGGAGAAAAAGAACAGCATCTTCAGAGGTGAGAGTTTGAATGAAACAGATTCTTCATCTCATCCAAACACTGGCTTTTATATAGGAAGAAATTGAATCTCAGAAAGAGAAATGGACAGAAGGAGAGTTCACTGGAAAAACACCAAGGAGCCATCGAGTCACTTGCCAAGCGAAACTAGAATTCGAGAAGATTCTTACTCAAGGAAATCAATCAGGCTAGAATGACGAGAATACAGAGCGAGAAGGGGAAATTCTTTGGACCACAAGCTGCCAAACTGAGTGAGCAAAACCACATTTGTGCTGCTTTCGGCCTAAATTTTAGAGATGGGAACATAACCCGAGACTCATGAGAATCTTCCTTGCAATATTTCTGTGAATAGGAGCAATGGGAAGGAAAGGGTGCAGGGAGTAGAGATTGTGATGTGATGATGGAGATGAATTTTCTTGCCAAGAATTACAAATCTGAAATAAAAAAGGAGGTGAGAATTCCAGGCCTCAAACTCTGTTTAAAAGCAGCAGTCACTGAAACCATGTGTTATTGGTGAGAGAGAGAGAGAGAGAGAGAGAGAGAGAGAGAGAGAGAGAGAGAGAGAGAGAGAGAAGCAGATCTGAGGAATGGATTAAATAAGGGATAATTAAAGACACTTTGCTTGAGCTCATGTAGAATTTTGCAGGTTTTCCTGATAGCATCCTCCTCCTCATTTCTTACAGAACAATAATCTTCCTTCACAATTCTATACCACAATTTATTCAGTCATTCTCCAATTGATGGGCACCTCCTCAATTTCTAATTTTTTGCTCTGAGAAAAGAGCTGCTATAAATATTTTTAGACATCTAGGTTCTTCTTTTTAAAAAAATCCCTTTTGTCTAGTAGTGGTAGTATTAGGTCAAAGGATATGTGGTTTTATAATCCTTTGAACAGATCATATCTTTTGATCATTTATCAATTGGGGAATGGCTCTTTTTTTTTTTTTAATAAATTTGATTCGGTTTCCTATACATTTGAGAAATGAGACTTTCATCAGAGAAATTTGCATCAAAATTCTTTTTATAACTGCTATTTCCTCCCTGTTTATTCTATTCCTTTTCCTTTCACCTGTCCCTTCTCAAAAGTGTTTTATTTCTGACAGCCCCTCCTCCCAATATGCCCTTTCTTCTGTCACCCTCCCTCTTCTTTTATCTCCTTATTATCCTACTTTCCTGCAGGGTAAGATAGGTTTCTATACCCTTATTGAGTGTGTATGTTATTTCCTCTGAGCCAGTTCTGATGAGAGCAAGATTCATTCACTTCCCCTTCCCTCCCCCTCTTTCCCTAGGAGATGGATTCTTAACTAAACAAAAGACAGAGGCAATTACCAAAGATAAAATAGATAGATTTGATCACTTGAAACTGAAAAGCCTTTGCACAAACATTATTAATGCATCTAGGATGAAGGAAAAGGAGAAGGAAAAAGGCTGAATGGGAAAAATCTTTGCATCAAATTTTTCTTTTAAAGTTTTAGTATACAAGGTATATAAAGAGTTTCTACACTCTCTCTCACACACAATATATATATATATATATATATATATATATATATATATATATATATATATATGAATAAATTGACCTCAACAGAGGAACTGCAAAGCGTTGAGAATCATATGGAGAAAAATGCTCCAGACACTAAGAGAAATGTGAATCAAAACTACCCTGAAAGTTGGCAAAGATGACAAGAAATAGTAACAGTCAATGTTGGAAGGGTTGTGGAAGGATTGGTGCACTAGTACATGCTTGGTGGAGCTGTGAAATGGAAAATAAGTGAAGATTTTTCAAATAAAGTGACTAAAGTGTTCTTGCCCTTTGAAGCAGAACCTCCATTACTGGACTAATGATCCCAGAAAGCCATCAGTAAAAAGTAAGTCCCCTTACTTTGTAGCAGCACTTCTGTGGTAGAAAACCTGTGGAAACAAGGTAGATGTCCATCCAACAGGGTATGGCTAAACAATTATTAACGTACGTGAACATAATGAATATGATTGTGACTGTGTGTGATGAATACAGAGAAACCATAAAGATCTATCTGAATTTTTACAGCGGGAAGTCAGCAGAACCAAGAAAACACTGCCCTCAGACGGTGTCTGCAACAATGTAAATGGAAAGAACAACCACACACTCCAAATCAAACGGAAATGTAACAACATTACAAAGACCAAACAGGCCTTGAATGAGGAGATGGAATAAGTTGGGCTAACTATTTTTTCCTCCCTAAGAAAAATACTACTACTTGTTACATGGGATGATTCTCTGCGAGGGAGAGAGAGAAAGGAATAGATATCTGTGATGGCATAAGAAATGGAAAATGTCCAAAAAAACCCCTTATTTTTTAAAAATGAAAATGTTCAAGGAGCATGAGAAGGCAAGAGTAAAAGAATTGACTGGAAGATCTTTTATCAAATGGAGAGAGAAAAAGAAAAACAAAACACTGACCTCCCTCAGCTAGAGACTCAAACTACTTTTGAGGGCCATTGGAGCCAGTGGACTCAACTTGGATCTCTGTGGTGAAGAGGATGAATTATCCTTGGAAGTCTTCTCTAAGATTTGGTCAGGGCAGGGCTTTTCCTCACCCTCCGGGCTTGATCAGCTCTATAAACAAATGCAAATTTGCTAACTTTATGACTCAAGTGATAGCCCATCTTAGGTCCATGGAACATACTTGTAATAGGGCCTTGATCCTATAGCTTTAGAGAAATGCCCTCGACTCCTTCAGGGCCACCTAGAATCCCACAGTGGTCTAGCTGTGGAAAACAGGTCAGAGTGTTGGTTACCCATGGTGCTTAGCCTGGATAGAATTGAACTTTTCTCATGTGCAAGGACTCCTGGAGAGATTTTTTACCTGGAACCTTCATGATTGGTTTCCCACTCCCACCTTGCACCTATATGTTCCTAACAAGGGGTCGTACTTGAGAAATGGTCACATCTTTCTTTTTTTCATTCAAGTAGACCAAACAGTTTGCCCTCTGGGGAGCAACTTAGGCCTCCAAGTCTATAAAGTAAGACTTGCCTGCTTGTCCAGAAACCTCAAGTAATCTACTATAAGACACTTTCATTGTTGTTGTTTCTGTTTCTGTTGTTGTTGTTGTTTTTCTGGGAGTCTTCAGGCTTATTTGATGTTGTTTGCTATTTTCTCTGAGTTGTCCTGTTTTGGGGTAAGCTTGAAATTCTATTAGGACTGTCCTTGCAATGTCCAGGGTCTACTGGGGGTAATTTGGGCTGTCCTTTGGAATAAGACAGAAGAAATTTATCTGGCCTACAATGCAGATTACTCAGAGCAAGTTTCATGTGCCCTGTGTGGAAAATCTTTTCCAATGTCCAGGTGGAGGACCATATACATTGAGGCAATCAGGGAAGAGTTTTCACTTAGCACCCTTGGGTTCTCACCTGAAGGTAGGGGGGGAGTTCTAGTCAACCCTCAGCCCTAATGCCATGTGCTCGGAGATTATGGCTGGGACTTAGCTTTTTTCCAAGATGGGAAGCTTGATTTTCTTTTCCTCCAGAGTTATTCAGTGATTCAATTTATTATGTGAGTGAGGGATGGTGGGTTCTTTTCAGGGAGTGGAAGCACAGACACAATGCTCAATTGCTGCAGTCCCAGATGGGTTCTGGAACGTGCACCAACACCCTATAGTTGGTTCTGGTCTGCTTCCCTAGGGTGAAGAAAAGTCTTTTTGATTGGCCAAGGGGTCAAGAAGGGGGTGCATTCAGAAGGCATTACTAGACTGGACTCCTTTTGTCTTTAAGCTTCTCCTCCCTCAGCCAG
Organism: Myrmecobius fasciatus; assembly: GCA_023553655.1. NCBI lineage: Eukaryota > Metazoa > Chordata > Mammalia > Dasyuromorphia > Myrmecobiidae > Myrmecobius > Myrmecobius fasciatus. Next base: position 14,207 of record JAJPUD010020696.1, on the reverse strand, counting down.
ACGGTATTCTGGTCAGAAAAGACAGTCAGTGCTCTGAGGGAGGAGGCCAGCATGCGACTCTGGTCCATGAAAATGGGGTCCGTTCTTTGTCTCAGCATCTATTCTTTTGTTTCAAGCAAAGGAAACGCTTCCTAACCTGCAGAAGTTAGAATGGGGGTGCTGGAAGTCAGAGAGCTGAATGACCATTTCTTGACGAGGGAGGGCTTGGGACAGATGGTCCCTGAGGTCCCTTCTACCTCTGAGGCTCTCTGTGGTTTTGGGAGGTCAGAACAAATCTCATCAAATCACCACTCAATTCCCTGGGGCCGGGATGAAGGGCAATCTGTCCTATGAACGCGGGGACAAATGAATCATCTCCTCGTTGCTGTTATTTGTCCTTCGTTCTCGAAGAATACCATGACATCAGGGAAGTGACTCCATGACATGCAAGTCAATTGGATTTAAGGGAGGGAGGGCTGTGCAAAATGGCCAGCCTCATTTTCTGCTCTGGAACCATTTGGGTCCGGGGGCCAGATATAGATCAGGACAGCTGAAGCTGACCCTTTCTCAGCTACTGGCAAGAAAGTTAATCCCACAGTGGCAGCCTAGTGCAAGTAGACAGATCTCTGAAGACCTGGTTCAAATCCCAACTTTGCCACTTTGCTATTGATCTGCTCATGAGGAAGTCACTTCTCCCTGAACCGCAGATCTTCATCTTGAAAATGAAGGAGCGGGATTTTCCGGTCTCGATTTTCTGCCCGGGGTCAGGCAGGAGAAGCCCCCTGCTAGTAGCTCGACCCGCTCTAACTCAGCTCAGTGATGGGGAGTCTCCCCTGGCCCGCTCTGCTCGGTTTCTGGTAACAGCCTTGAATTTCAACCTCTTATCCTCCTCAAGTATTTGGCGGCAGACCAAGCCCAACAGCTGAGGGGAAACAGTAACCGACGGGATCCTTCCCCGGGCCGGCGGCTCCTAGAGGCTGAAAATCCCTCATTTCCACGCTGAGTGTACCAGCCAAAGGCCGCAGTCACTCTGGACCCCGAGGAATGGGATCAGCCAAAGAATGGAATGGACTCCACCGCTGTTCTGGTCCGGCCCCTTCATAGGAGACTCGTGGGTGGTGGCCCTGTGCCCACCCCACTCCCCCACTCCCAGCCGTGATGGTCACTCACTGGTTTTCATGACATCTCCTGAAGCAGGGATATCTGATTCAAAGTTATCAAATCAACAAGCACTTATTAAATACCTACTGTCTGCTAGTTTCTTGTAGGAGGAAGAACAAAGAGGCCAGTGGGAAGATGGTACAAGGAAGGGGCAAGTTATGAAGGAGAAGTCCAAACAGAAAAAGAAGGGACCAACCTAAATTTGGAGAGAGTCAAAGAATTGTCTGGTGGCACTGATGGGCCAATGAGCAGTGCACCCAGTAGGTCTGCCTTCCTCTGGCCCCATTCAGTGTCAGATGAATAAGAATGTCCAAGGTGGATGGCCATGAGAATAGAGAGCTGGGGTTTGGCAAGGGATGGGGAGCAAAGGATTGGAGGGGGAGATAAGATCCATGACCTGGGTCACTGTGGGTCCAGGATGGTGAAGATTTCTCCTCAGGCAGGTCTTCCCGCTTCCCAGCCCAGTTAGCAGCCCGTGGCAGCTAGCTGCCTCTGGCACATAGTAGATGCTGACTAAGTCCTCACTGAATGGAATGGGTGGAGGGGTCAGGACTTCTCCTGTCATCTTCTTGGCCGGACCAGCGGCAGAATCAAAGATGGGGATAAATTCTAAGGTTGTCTCAGAAAGAAAAAGCCCAGGGTGGGGGGAGCAAAGGGGAAAGGAGAGGCAATAATGCAGGTGCTTGAGGAGGTGCCTGCTAACTGGGGACATCCGGCTGGCTAGTGCTTCGTCAACAACTGAGGGTCCCTTTGGGGGCCGTCCATCCACAGACACCAGGACCTGGCTGCTCCCTAATTTCCTCAGCTCGAGGGAACAAGCTGTCAGGAACTGGGGCGGATTACAAGGGAAGGAAACTGGGAAAGTTACCCTTGTCCCTCTGAGGAAGGGATTGAGTCAGACTTCCTTTTCTTGACCTTTTCTTCAAGAGGAAGTGTCATCAAAGAGACTGCTGTCCTGGAGGGGCCATTTTCTGGAGGAGAGTTGAGAAGGCTCCAGAAACAGAGGCTGATCCATCCCCCTGGCTTCTGACCATGACTCTGTAGGTGATCCCAATATCCAGGAGACTTTGGAGAGGAAATGAGGGGGATGGTCTGGCCAGCAGGAAGAGCTGCCTTCACGTGTTTCTTTGCTACAAGCTGGTTGGGCCCTCCTCCCAGGCTGTTCTACAAACAAGCTGCTAACACTGAGTGCCCAGAGCAGAAAGCAGAAGCTCCCCCCTTCCCCCCCCTTCCCTTCCTCTTCTTTCTGACAAAGCTAGAAAGCTGGGGGGAAAAGAATGCTGTCAGAGCTGCATTATTGGCCGGCCATGGGCAGTGCTAGAAGGTCTCTGGGGTCCCCTCACTCTGAGATCCCTGGTCTGTGGCTCTAAATGCCAGACTGGCACTTGCTTACTCTCTGTCTCTGTGTGACTGTCACTGTCTCTGACTCTCTGTCCCTCTGTCTGTCTCTGTCTCCCCACCCCCAATTGATCCACATAATTATATGAATGATCACATTGCTCACCATCTATGAGGCTGTCCTGGGCATCAGAGAGCCCTGATTCTTGACTCCCAACTCTAGTGCCCGCTGCCCCGATGACCCTGGGTAAGTCAGGGCACATCTCACTGTTGATCTGAGGCAAGGGTTGCACCCTGGGAGTTCCCGGCATTGATGCCATCATCTTTGGTGGAACGAGATGTGAACAAAAGAAGGGAAAACAATCTAGGGGAAGGGCCACCCTTTGAGAAAGAAGGTCCTTCTGTGCCAGGGTTTCAGTGCCTGGACAGCTGGCAAAATGCCTTGAGCAGATCCAGCTTCCCTTCACCAACCCATTCAGGAGGACACTCGGGGTGTCCCCGGAAGCCAGACTCCTTTTCTCCATTCTAGTTGGGCACCAGGAACCGCCCAGGCCAAGAACCTCCCTCCTGTTATCTGGCACCTAAAGGGTTTCCGTTTTGCACAGCTCTAAGGAAGAAATCTGGATGAGAAGGGATGAGCCATCAATTAGTAAGAAAGCCTCGGTGGAGAATTGAATGGCTGCCCACAGTTGAGCTAATTACAAACTGGAGATGACTCATGGAATCTTGGGTCAGGGGTTCCTCTAAATTAAGAAATGTAAATCATTTCTAACAGCTTCCTTAATTGAGCTGTGTTCAAAGGCGCCTCATTAATGGAATTATGGTGCCCATTACCCAAGTAGGAAAGAGGAGCAGCTTTTATGACAGATTTTGGAAGTGAAAGCCACAGAACGCCATCTTTCAGGATGACTGATTGCTGATAGGGAGGGATTGGAGCAAACTGGGGAAGTGTAAGCTGAGATGGGAAGCCCAGCCGTGTGCTCAAGGTCAGATAGTGCTCTGCTATCTGCTCTAGGGAAGTCCTGATGTGTCCAGGCTGGAGAGGAGAGCCCCAGACTATTGGAAGGAGCCCTGAATTTGGAAGCCAGGATCCACTTGGACTGGTGTCCTGCTCTCCCACTCACTGATTATGTGGCAAAGCACTTCACATTTTGGAATCCCAGCTTCCTCATCTCTAAAATAGGGATTACAATTGCTGGGGCCCTGCCCCTTGGGGTGTTATGAGGCTCACTGGCATCCTGCACACAAGGCGTTTGACAGATTTGGAAGCCCTACGTCAATGTCGGGTGTTGCTGTTACATAGACTTGGTCTCACCGGTGTCTTCCAAGTAGGATCCTGCTACATAAATGGCATTAATACAAAGTAGTAAAAAGTAACCAGAATATCCCAAGTGTCAGCGCCATGTTGTTTAAAGGAGCACCTACAGCACTTTTTAAAACCTTTCCCCCACTTGCATGTAAAACAACTTTTTTTGGATTACACGTGCACATTCGCTTCTTACATATTTCCACGTGAATCATGTTGGGAGAGAAAAATCAGAACAAACAAAAGGAGAAAATCACGAGATAAAAAAAGAAGCAGAAAGAAGTGAACATAGCATGTGTTGATTTACATTTGGTCTCCATAGTTCTCTCTCTGGAGCCGGATAGTGTTTTCCATCTAACATTTAGTGGGATTGTCTTGGATCACTGAATTATTGAGAAACAGAAGTTTATCACAGTTGATCATCACACAATCTTGTTGTTCCTGTGCACAGTGTTTTCCTGATTCTGTTTGTTTCACTCAGCATCAGTTCACCAGCCCCTTCTAAAATCAGTCTGGTCATCATTTTTTATAGGACAACAATATTCTATTACTTTCATAGACCATAACTTATTCAGCCATTCCCCAACTGATAGCCATCTATTCATTTCCCAATGCTCTGCCACCACAAAAAGAGCTGCTAAAAACATTTTTGTATGTGTGGCTCTTTTTCCCACTTTTATGATTTCTTTAGGATATAGACCCAGTAATGACACTGCTAGTTCAAGGAGTAGGCAGAGTTTTAGTCTCAAATTGCTCTCTAGAATGGTTGGATCATTTCACAATTCCACCAACAATGCATTAGTATATCAGTTTTTCCACATCCCCCCTAACATTTGCCATATCTTTTCCTGTCATCTTAGTCAATCGGATAGGTGTGGTAGTACCTCAGTTTGCATTTCTCTCATCAATAGTGATTTAAAATATTTTTTCATATGACTATAGATAACTTTAATTTCATCTGAAAATTGTTCATATCCTTTAAAAATATTTTATTTTTTCTTCAATTTTATGTAAAAACAACTTTCAACATTCATTTAAAAGTGTTTTTAGTTCCAAATTTTATCCCTCTATTTTCCCCATCTTCCCTGAACTGGTAAGCATTCTCATGTAGGTTACATATGTCAAACATATGAACTTATTTCCATATTAGTCATTTTGTAGAAAAAAAATTGAAGAGAAAGAAAGAAGGAAATGAAGGAAGGAAGAGAAAAATAATAAGCCTTAATTTGCATTTAGACTCCATCAGTTCTTTCTCTGAAGGCGAATAGCATTTTCATCATGAGTCCTTTGGGATTATTTTGGATTATTGTATTCCTGAGAATAGTTAAGTCCTTTACAATTCTTCATCCAACACTATTGCTGTTACTGTATAGGACATCCTCCTGGTTCCGTCCACTTGGCTTTGCATCGGTTCATGTAAGTCTTCAGCTGTTTCTTGAAATCAGCAGGCTCCTCATTTCTTACATCACAATAATATTCCATTACAATCATAAACCACAACTTGTTCAGCCATTCACCAGCGGATGGCCACCCCCTAAATTTCCAATTTTTAGCTACCACAAAAGAGTCCCTATAAAAATTTTTGATTATGTGGCTCCTTTTCCCTTTTTTATGATCTCTTTGGGATAGAGACCTAATAGTATTGCTGGATCAAAGGGTATGCACAGTTTGATTTCTTTTGGGTAGTTTAATTGCTCTCCAGAATGGCTGAATCAGTTCACAACTCTCCCAACAATTCATTGGTGTCCCTATTTCCCCCCCCCCAAAAAAAAAATTTGTCAATTTTCTTTCCTGTCACGTGAACCGATCTGATAGGTGGGAGGTGGTACCTTAGAGTTGTTTTAATTTGCCTTTCTCTCATCAATAGTGAATGAGAACATTTTCATATGACTATAGATGGCTTAGATTTTTTTTGTCTGAAAACTGCCCATTCATATTCTTTGAGAATATTGTAAAGTCAACTCAGAAAGACTTAGGGACTCTTATCAGCACAGTGGAACCATCACAGTTCCAGAGGGACTGCTGCCCATCTCCTATAAAGAGCTGAGGAGTGCAAAGGGCAGATTGGAGTGTGTGTGAGTGTGTGTGTGTGTACATGCATATGTGAGTAGGGTTTTGCATGTGTGGTATGTGCACACATATGTATATACTATAAGGCGTGTGTGCAAATGTGTGAAAATGTATATATGTGTGTAAGTCTGAGTGTGTTGTGGTACTGCACACACACATGTAGACATACATCTCTATACATGTATGATGCTGTGGCTCAGGCAGGAATTTGTTTTATGTGACTCCACATGTTTGTAACAGATTTTGTTTTTCTTGCTTTTTCCATGAGTGGGAGAAAGGAAAGGAAAGGGGAGAATTCAGAACTGAAAATAAAATAAAACTGATTTTTAAAAAAAGAGTACCACAGAATTTTCCCCAGATGGCCCAGTTTTTAAAATCTGAATCCTGTCATTCACCCTGCCGTCTGCCTCGCCTCCATTCTGAGGGTGTTATAGAGTCCTAATGGCCATGAGGATGATGATGGAGGCTTCAAATAACCCTGTGAGAGCTACTGTTGTTCCCATTTTACATCTGAAAAAACTGAGTCTCAGAGAGCTGGTGACTCTGCCTGAGGAGCTGAGATTCACACCCAATTCTGCAGACCATTGCTCTGGCGACTTCCATGATGCTTCCACAGAAAGCATCCAACTTAATAAGTGATGATTAAGCACCTACTATGAGCCAATCACAAGCACTGGGTAGTCAAAGACAAAATGAAGAGCCCCATCACCTCGAAAGCAATGTTCCACTTGGGGCTGGGGAGGGATAAGAGATAAATTGTAAGTAAATACAGTCAAATTCAGGGAGGGAGAGAGCCTATGGGCAGGTGCCAGCTGAGTGATAGAATGGAATTATAGAGGGAGGAGGGAAGACATCCTAGGAGGTTCATAGACAGGGCGAAGGCTTAGAGCTGGAGGCTGCTGGGAGGAGGCCAGTTTGGCTAGAACATTAAGTGTCTAAAGTGGGATTATAAGCAGTGAGCCAGGAGCAAATACATAGGGGCTCAGGAAAGGCCTCTTCAAGCCCTTCACCCCCAGAACCGCTTTTTAAATTTCTACTAGTTCTGCTCTTTACTCTCAGTTTGCATCAATTTGTACAAAAATTTCCTGGTTTTCCTAAAACTCCCCCCATCTTTCTTTCTTTCTTTTTCTTTTTTCTTTTTGCTGAGGAAATTGGGGTTAAGTGACTTGGCCAGGGTCACACAACTGGGCAGTGTTAAGGGTCTGAGACCAGATTTGAACTCAGATCCTCCTGACTTCAGGGCTGGTGCTCTATCCACCCCACCTCCATCTTTCTTACAGCACAGTAATATTCTATCCCCTTCATTTACCAGAACTTTTTTGGGCATGGCATAGAGAAATCAAATGGAAGGCTCACCAGCACGCTTCGGGGTACTCTTGGGGAGGATTTACATGGATCCACGGATAAGAGTTACAAGAGTTAGTAAGGAGCTATGTTTTGCCCCACCGGAGGGTGTGCCTTTACCACCGAGACTCACAATTTACTGAAGCATTAAAATATAAGGCCATAGTCTTGGGTTAAAAAAATCCTTTGTTTTTAGGGAACATTTGGCAAGATGGTAACTAGTCTAAATCAGATTTGGGGATTTTCATGGACCACCATAACCATGAAAGCCATGGTAATCTTGGGATGCCCTGAGAAGTGCTGTCCATAATGAGGGAGGCAGGGGAAGGCCAATGTCATCCTGCCTGGTTGGCTCAGCCTGGAATTCTGTGCTGAAGTTCAAGCATTAAAGGCCAGAGATCAGCTGGACAGCGTCCACTGAAAAGAAGCCAGATGGTGCAGGACGTTCTGCTTTCTCCCTCTCTCCTTTGTGTTTTGTCATTTCTTCTTTAGAATGGAAGCGCCTTAAGGGTAAGAACTGTCTAGTTTTTTTGCTATCTTTCTGTCCCTAGAACTTTAGGCCCCAGGATCCAGCCCATAGTAGGTGCTTAATAAATGTTAGTTCTATTCCAAGCTTTCTTGAGATTAGATCACACAAAGATGTTGGAGGCACTGGGGGTGTTGAACATGGAGAGGAGAAGGATGGAGGAGGACCTCAAGAAGATGAGGGGTTGCTACATATATCTGCTTGACCCCCAAAGGGCTGAAGTTGGGCAGAAGGAGGAAGAGGCAGAGAGCTTTGATGGCTAGGGGACAAAACAAGCAAATCAGCTTCATGATGAGAGCTTTATAAAATGGGACGGATCTGCTTTGGGACATAGTGAGCTCATTCTCCCTCATTGAGCATCTATGGAATGGAGAGCTGACTCTAGGGGAGGGTGGTTATAGTTGGAATTATTTTTCCAATCTGTGTCGAGCCCATTGACTGCAGTTCCCTGCCAATTATAATTTCAGTAACCCATGCAAGAACAGTCAAGTCAATGCCAACCTTGAGTTTAAGGGATAATAATAATAATAATAATAAATACTAACAACAACAACAATGGCTAACATATAGCACAACATATGGCACTTACTAGGGATCAGGCACTGTATTAAGTACTTTACAAATATGACCTAATTTGATCCTCACAACAACCCTGAGAAGTAGGTTCTATTATCATCCCTATTTTGCAGTTGAAGAAATTGAGACCAAAAGGGTTGGAGTGACTTGTCCCGTCCCTTCCCTTCCCTTCTCCTCCCATTGAGGAGGGATGGCAGTTATGTAAGAAAGAGGGAATGGCTGATTGAGCCACAACTTGCAGCTCTGGGTGCTCAGGGAGACTTAGGAAGCCACCACGGGTCACTTTTCCAAATGTGCAAAGCATCCCAGATTTCCCAGTGTTCCCGGACGCCTTCCAAAGCACACAGGGGACTGGAGGAGCTACCGGTCTCATGTCCCAGTCCAGTCCAGAGTATGCAAACTCTTGCCCAGTAGGAGTTGGCCGGCTTCACTTATTGTGGGCAATTCAGCAGGTGGGTAAATAACTCCCATAGAGAGCTTCCCAGCAGAGCTCCCCAAACCAGTGGCCCCATTTAACATCGAGCAGTGATGTGGGATTCTCAGAAGTGGATTAGCCAAGAACTAAGCTAGGGGATACTGGGCACTGCTTTTCCAGTCGGAGAAGTCATAGACAAGCCCAGTGTGAATAGCAGAGGGGATCTGCTTTAAAGATGGCAGAATTATAATCAACTTCAAACCCAGGTCATGCAAAGGAAGTGCCTGTAGGTTTTTGTAAGACACCTCATGGATCAGAACTGGAAGGCAGATGACATAGCCCAATTTCCTCATTTTACAGAAGAGGAAACTGAGGTACCCAGAGACATCCCAAGCTCCAGTCCTCTCTGAGTATGTCCCTTTCCAAGGATAGAAAGGTCAAATATTTGTGAAGCAAATCACAGGGACCCATTCTGGATGTACCAGGATTATTGGTCATTATTTAAAGCAGTAGGTCTAACCCAGGAGTTCATAAATTTGTTGATTTCATATTTTACTACCAGCATCTCAACATAATTGGTTTGCTTTGAGATGCTGGCTAAGTTATTTTGCACATTTAACAACAGTCTTCTAGGAAGAGATCTACTGACTTCAACAGAGTGCCCAAAGGACCATGGGACACAGAGAAAGGAGATAATCTTAGATTTTAGAGAACTTTGTAATAAGTTCACTTCTTGGTGAAGAGCAGAAATCTTTGCAAACCAGATATATCACTCCTAGATAAATTTACTTTCCAGTGTTGGGACTTCTTGATCCGAATGATTCAATTTGCATAAGCATTCATTGAGTGACCAATTGGTTCCATGGTCCCTGTTAAGATGCTGGAGATAGAAACAAAAACCAGGCAGTCTCTTCCCTCCAAGGACCAGCTAAGAGATCACTGTAGGAGTCCAGGTGAGAAGCAATAAGTGCCTGATGTGAGTTGAGTAGTGATCTTGTGAGTGGGCAGCAAGGGACTTCTATGAAAGACTGGCTGAAAGTAGATTTGACAAGATTTTTAAATGGTTTTTAAAAGTGGGACGAGCACAAGCACAGAGGAGGTTCTGACCAAGAAGCTCCATCACTTCTTCAGGAAAGAGGATTGCAAATGAACCCTGGGGTTCTTAGCCACACCGCTGGACTTAGAGAAGTTGGCCACATGGCTAGCCTGAACCTTTGGGTGGCTACAGACTTCTAAGCACAGTTTCCTGCCTATTATGGGGAGCTTTCCTGAGGATCAACGTGGGCCACAGGTCCCAGATCTCTTAATAATTCTCCCCCAAGAAGAGTTTTTGACCAAACAAAAGAAAGCATCACAGGATATAAAATGGATAATTTTGATTCCATCAAAATGAACAAATAAAATGAATGTAATCAAAACTAGAAGAAAAACAGAAAATTGGGGAAAATTTTTACAAGTTTCTCTTTTAAAGGTCTCGTTTCTCAAATGGAGAGAGAACTGAGCTTAATTTTTAAATAAAAAACCAGGAGCCATTCTTCAGTTGATAAATGATCAAAGGATAGGAACAGTCAGTTTTCAAAGAAATCACAGCTAGCTATATTCATATGAAAAAATGCTCTAAATCATTACTGATTGAAGAAGTGCACATTAAAGTAATTCCGAGATACTACCTCATACCTATCAGATTGGCTGACTTGACAGAAAAGGAAAATGACAAATGTTGCAGGGGATGTGGGAAAATTGGGACATTGATGCACTGTTGGTGGTTGTGAACTGGCCCAATCATTTTGGAGAGCACTTTGGAACTATTCCCAAAGGGCGATCAGACTGTGCCTCCCGTTTGATCTGGCAATACCACTACTTAGTTCTGTATTCCAAAGAGGTCAGAGAGAAGGGGAAAGAACTTCTATATACAAAAACGTTTCTAGCTGCTCTCTTTGTGGTGACAAAGAATCGGAAATTGATAAAATGTCCATTAATTGGGGAATGACTGAACAAGGTATGGGATATGAATGTGATGGAATATTACTGTAAATGATGGGCAGATGATCTCAGGAGGAAAAAAAACCCAAAAAACCAAATCTGGGAAGTGAAGTATAAACAGAACCAGGAAAATAGGCTATACAGTAATAGCAATCTTGTAAGTATTCTCAATGGTGAAAGCCTTGGATACTCTGATCAGGAAAATGATCCAAAACAATTCCCATAAACTTTTGATGAAAAATGCTAATCATATCCAGAAAGGGAACTGATGAATTCTGAAAAAGCAAATTTAAAAAATCTCTTTCCTTTTATTTTTTTTTAATTTTATTTTAAAAATATTTTACTTATTTATTTATTTAAATTTATTTATTTATTTTTAAAAATTTTATTTATTTAAATTTATTTAAAATTTTATCTGTGTTTTCTTTTACAATATGGCTAATATGGAAATATTTTTTTCATGATTTCACATATATAATCAATATCACACATATAATCAATATCAAATTACTCACCTCCTTTTTTAAAAGCTTTTTTATTTTCAAAACATATGAACAGATGATTTTTCAACATTGACCCTTGCACAGCCTTGTGTTTCAGACTTTCCCCTCCTTCCCTCCTTCCCTCCTTCCCTCCCCTAGATGGCAAGCAACCCAATATATGTTGTACATGTTCAAATGTATGTTAAATCCAATATGTGTAAACATCTTTATATAACTCTCTTGTTGCACAAGAAAAATCAGATCAAAAAGGAGAGAAAATGAGTCAATTAGTCACCTTCTCAAGAAAGAGCTAAGGGCAAGAGCGAGACAAGATTTGAGACTCAAGATTTTTTCAAATGATTGTTAATATTTTTACATGTAATTGGAGAATGTTTAAATACATAAATAAAGATAATTAAAAACAATTCTCCCTGAATCTTCACTTCTTTCATGTACTTCTCTTTCTCATTCTTTCCAGCTCTGGACTCCATCGTAAGCCAAAGCAATTCAGTGCTCTGTATTCCGTACTCAGAAGCTGGGCTTGTACGGTGGCTCACTCATCAGAAGGTGGGGACCCTGAAGACCCTCTTGTCCCAACCCTACACCACTCTCTGCCCAAATCCCAACTCCCTGGGATACTGAGTCAGGCTTTGATTCACTTGGGAACAACTTGACTCATTGAACTCTCGGGAAGTCCCGAGATTCATTGCTGAGAAGAAGCTGGATGTGTAGCAGGGAGTTTGATCCCCACTTCCAGGCTACATCTGGGACAGCTCTCCATTTTTATGAAAATTGAAGAGCTGCATGTTTTTCTCATGGATCTCATCTTTGCAGAAGTCGTCATGGTCAGGGGGCATCTTCACTTGCCCATTTGTATCTTCTGTGACCTTCAGTACCGCCAGCTTCTTGCTGTAAGCTCTCAGAGGGTTCTGGGAACTCTGTCCCTTGTATCTGGAGCTGTTTTCAGAATCATCCCCTCAATAAACCTCCACCATGTAGGGAACTTGTCTCCCATAGCTTTGTCTTAGCAGATAGTGCTGGACCACACTGACTTTGCTTAGGAGATCTTGGTGATACAGGAATCCATTAAATATACACTCACTATATACCAGTCATTATACGGGGGGGGGGGGGGGCGGGCAGACTTAGCTAAAATGGCACAGTCTCTGCCTTCAAAGAGCTTCTGATCCATTTGGAGAAGTGATGGTGGGGGTAGGGATAATATATAACAAATCATATTCAATAGACATTTATTAGGCACCTACTGTGTACAGCAAGACACCTGTGCCAGGTATCAGGGATACAGAGACAAAATTGAATCGATCTCTGTCTACGGGGAGCTTATATCCTTGGGGAATGCGTGTGAAGAGGCTGGTAACTGAATTCATGCTTTGAAAGAAGATGGGATTGGAAGAGACCGAGGTGGAGTAAGTAAATTCCGCACCTGAGGGACTGCCTGGGCGAAGGGGAAGGTGGAGTAGCACGCACATTGAGCAGCTGGGAGGCCAACTGTGTGCACTACAGGAGTTATGAATCATAGGAAGTAAAAGGGAAAGGCAGTGGGGAGGGGAAAGTATAGGGCTATCCAGGAGGATGTGTAATGTAGCCATCTATACAGATCCATCATCTCTGGGTGCATGGCCCATGGAGAGAAATTCTATTTGGGGAGACTTAGAATATACTTCTCAGTCTGCGGGGGCAAAGTGTGTGAAGCTCAGGGGCAAAGTGAGCGAACAGGCAGGTTATTTTAAAAACTTTTATAAAGGTTCTGTGTTCCGGGGGCACTCAAAGAGAAGCTCATTGATTTGTGTCCTTAGCTCTGAATTGTCAAGTCTGTATCTTTTTGTGAAGAAGTGAAAAACAGCCAAACCCAAATCACACATACATTCATACACACTCACACTCATATACACTCACACCCTACTACACTCACACTCACACATACTCACACACACTCACACACTCACACTTACACACTCACTCACATACACACTCACACTCATACACACTCACACACACACATACACACTTACACTCACATACACACACATTCACACTCATACACACTCACTCACATATATACAAACACACACACACTCACATATACACACACACTCACACTCATACACACACTCACACACACACTCACCACCACCCCCAGTCTCTCCTTTGCTGAGCTCAGGCGTGCCAAAGTCCAAGTTTTTCTAGCCAAATTATAAAGCCCCAAGAAGGGAAGATTATAATGGAAACATTGCCCTTGGTGGAGCACTGGGGACCCCTGGACTTGTTCTGAAGTTTTCCTCTTGAAGTTCTGACCCCCAGCCCCGCCCCCAACCTGTGACAGCTCAGTCCCCCTCCTGCCACCCTGACCCTGAGACGGGCCAGCAGAATGAGCAGAGGCTTGGGGCAAGGGCTCCTCCCCAAAGGCGCCCTGCCAAAACTTCCCAGAGCTGGCCAGAGCCCCGCTCTGGGGGCTGGGACTTGGAGGACTGCTCTGTTCTGCTTTCCTGGGCCTGCCTTTCCCCCATTTTCCTGAACCCCCTCTCCCCCGCCCCCCAAAAGGCAGAACAGTTCAGTTGGTTGTAAAACTTAATGAGAGCCGCCCTAGACTTGCCTTCTTCCGGTCCAGCTGTGTAACCAGGGCGATTGGATGCAGCCTCCTAGACAGTGACATCAGCTGCACCCCCCGGGACAATGCTGCTCTCTGTTTGATCTCTGAAACTAGATCAGACTCCGGGCCTTCACACATCCTGCTTCCTACATATGTAAAATCATTTTATTGCCAGCCCGGAGAGTTCACGTGCACGGCTCTGGGGCTGGGAGCCCGTGCTAGGGGGACCGCCTTGCAGCCCACCGTTTCTCCACCCAGATGGACCCTGGGCTGGAGAGCGCCGAGCCTTCTGCTGGGGGCCCTTGGGAGTCGGGGCCTGGAGCTCAGTGGGGGCGCCCAAGGGGGAGGGCGGGCACTGGCCCCTTGGACACAGAAGGCTCGCAGGCAGAGGCTTGGAGCTGGAGGAGGGAGATGTG